>JABFPR010000001.1:0-49174 GCA_022817345.1 Neoscelio sp. ZL-2020
GTCCCGAAAGATTCCCGTAAAGGTTTAGCAAGCCGGACGCGGAGTGCAGTATAATACTTGGCCCGCTTATACTCACCTTGCCCGCGTCGACATACATGTCAAGTATGTCGCATGAGGCTACTTTGTTGCTTCATGCTGCAACCATCAGCATGCCTGTTAAGCATAGTAACGGTACGCAGGGGAGGATCGTAACCGAGCCCGAACAGTGCTTGCACTGGTCATTGGTCCTCGTGGGATTGGACTCTGCGGGGTAGTGATTTGTTCTACGCTGGAATGTAGGCCATAACATATGGCACCGCTCATGGACCTCTGAGGCGCTCCACTGAATACATTTTCAAAGCGTTTCTGAGGGTCGCGGTATAGGCAGCAATGCCCTAGGTACACGGCATGCAAAGCATTACACAGAGCAACATTTCATGTTCCTTCTTCAATCAGAGTGAGGGAGACAAAGAGAGCAGACAACGCTTGCAAGAGAAATATACTCTCTGTCTCCCTGACTCTGATTGAAGAAAAAGAGACGGAAAGTATAATTCTCTCGCAAGCGAAGTTGTGAATACGGCCCATGATAAGGCGATCTTAGTCTATCTTTTTAGTAATTGAAAGGATTGAAAGTACTTTCGATTAAATTTGTACATTATTAGGCTATAAGCAAGAATGTTGACAAAATAGAATTAAACATCATAATTCTAATAATTTAATTAACCCAGGATAAAAATAATATTAAAATTTTGTTGCAAAATCTTAAAAATTTCGTTAAATGCATTAAAAATCTTCTGTCAAATTGCCAAAAATTTGAAAAAACTATGAAAAAGTGCGATTAATATTCCCGAAAAAAATGTCACAACATGACAAATGTCCCGAAAAGATAAGTCCAACTTAATTGATTTCGTACATTAATTATGTTTCACATGTTAAAAACGTAAAAAAAGTGAACGTTGTATATGTAAAAAATCAATTTTATTTATTGACTTATCCTGTTTAATGTCATTAATTAAAAACTAGAATTGAGTTAATGACTCCTTGTGATGTATTCATATGCAAAAATTACAAATTATGAATTTGTCGCTAAGATGTCGCTATGATAATTAAATTTGTTATTAATCCCTTCGTGGTATTTATAACTAATTAAATCATCATAGCGACATCTTGCGATAATAAATCAAAGCAACTCACTCGATAACGTCAATTGTTCGTACATTTCAATTGGTATTTTGCATCTAACGTATATTATGCTACTAATATTAAGTAGGACAAAATATGCAAACGACATTTCACAGTCGGGACATTTGACAAATGAGAATTTTAACATTCGAGATAATTTGTACTTTGTATTTAAAATTGTACGTATGTTTAAATGTGGGATTGTTAAAAAATATATTAAGAAATATATTTTTTAGGAAATTTATATTAAAAGATTTTCTTCATTCACGAAAATATTTATTTTTTAATATTTGCATAAATGACTTTAATTTCTTGGGAAATTTAATACTTTTGACAATTGAAATTTGTAACTTTCATATTATGGTTTATTTCATAATATGTCATTTTTGCATAGATTACTTACATTATAAGGAGTCATTAATCTAATTCGACTTTTTAATTATCCCTCTCACGGTAGTAGGCGTGTCATTACAAATGACACCGACGTAAAATCCTGAATGCGTATCCGAATGGGCCGAGCTTTCGACAGTGCCGTATGTTAATGTGCTGAAGTCTATGCCACATGTCCCAAAAAACATAATATTACAAATTTTCTAATTCAACAGTTAATAAAGAATAAAAAAAAATTGTTATCCAAACATAACTGAAAGAATCAGTTTTATTTTTTTCAACAAAATATCAATACATAAAAATAGTAAAGTATAATAATAAATAAGAAAAATAATGCTAATAATGATAAATTATATTTTGTGTAAAATTGTGTAAACCTAGACCAATTATTAGATAATATTAAAATAAATTAAATTATATAACCTATATGAGCGTGTTATGTAATAAAAAATTTCACGCGCGGAAACAATAGACGAAACTTTTTTTTAATGTAATTAAACGCAAACAAATATTTGGTATCAGTTGTTGCACCCCTGTCAGGTCACGTGACCCTCTTTCTCATTCTATATGATTGCGACAGAAAACTCGGGACGCTGTTATTGGTTGCACACGCACAAATAAGCCTAATGTAATTTCTACAACGTTTCTTGATGCACCACCGTGAGGGGGTTAATGACATTTAACAGGATAAGTTAATAAACAAAATTGATTTTTTACATATATGACATCCACTTTTTTTACGTTTTTAACGTGTTGAATATAATTAATGTACGAAATCGATTAACTTGGACTTTTCTTTTCGGGACATTTGTCATGTTGGGATATTTTTTTTCGGGAAACTTAAGCCACCCCTTAAATTATGAATGGTTTGTAGTTTTTCCCAGCTGTATCTAACTTTAAGCTTTCAACTGTCCACGAAATATCCCGTGGCGCCACGTGGTCTGTTAACCGGTATAAAGGGTATGTTCCTGCTACCAGAACACGTGGCGCCACCTTGAAATTTTGGATATTCCGTAGACACGCTGTGTCTACGGAATGTAGTGTTGAGTACGGAATGTCCTTAAGATATAAATAGCGTGTTCCATTGCTCGAACTTACCCTACTCTGAGTCGAGTAGGTCAAGTTCGCCGCTGTAGCAGCTTTGCAGTGTTGAATGTTAATATGCAGACAGGGAATTATATTTCCACTCATATGAGACGAGGAAGACTATTTACCTCTGCTTATAAGGAAAACAAATTCTAAATTTCCTTTCTAATTTCGTTCAATATACAAATTTCAATAGATATATACATAACATACCATAGAAATATTAATATTTCTTCTTTTGGTATTTTTTGGGTTCTACCACCTCCAAGAGGACCCCGTGGATAAAAATCGCTATTTTTATATAATTCAATTATATGTTCAGCAGTGTTCCGAGTCATTCTAAAATGATTTTTAAACAACAACAAATAATTTTGTTAAAAATTTAAATTTAATTGAATTAGTTTTTCTTATATTTTATAAATTATAATTTAGTAATACAATTTTTACTATTCATTGTAAAATACATTAGGAAAAAATAAACTATTATATGGGTTTTATACAGCCCTATGCAACTCATATGTAGTAAACATTATAAAAAGATTCTTTGTTATAAGCTCGATCAGAGTTAAGTTATTGCTCGATCATGAGCAATAACTTCAACAGAACAGGTTGTTAGTAAAAACGTAGATGAAGGTTCCTCCTCTACCTTGGTAACATTGTAGAAAGAT
Source organism: Neoscelio sp. ZL-2020 (assembly GCA_022817345.1). Lineage (NCBI taxonomy): Eukaryota > Metazoa > Arthropoda > Insecta > Hymenoptera > Scelionidae > Neoscelio > Neoscelio sp. ZL-2020. The sequence continues at coordinate 3,306 of JABFPR010000001.1, forward strand.
TTTAGTTGGAAACATCTTGATTCTATGTTGATTCAATGTACAAATGTCTTCTTTGAAATTGTTAGATTAAACGTTGCAAGAAGATTGGTTGAAAGTAGAATCTACATATCTGACGCGTAAACTTATTGGTTAAAAAAGACTCGCATACAAATAATATCTTTTTTATAAATTGTAGACACAAGGCATTTGTATGTGTGATTTATTAATCCACGTTAATCAAATGAAGTAGATAAGTGAGATTTGTTTTTAGAAATTACACATATAAATGTCTCTTGTATCTACAAATTTTATAGATGATATTATTTTTATTCGAGTCTTTTCTAACTAATAAGTTTACGCGTCAGATACATAGATTCTACCTTCAATCAATCTTCTTGAAACGTTTAATCTAAAATTTCAAAGAGGACATTTCTACATTGAATCAACATAGAATCAAGATGTTTCCATCTAAATTCTATCTTCCTACAATGCTATCAAGGTATAGGAGAAACGTTCAATCTACGTTTCTGCTAACAACCTGTTTTGTTGGGGAAGGGAGGATAGGAAATAGTAGTTTGTTTACAGGTTACGTTTCCCAATGATTATGCACAGTACAAGCAGCGCCCGCATCAAATCAACGAGCCCGTATTAAGGTGATTTGTCTGTTCTATATACACGAAGTTAGTTTTATTGAATTTATATTGATATTAGTATTTATTTATCTACGTACTGACCTGGCATTGTTTCTTTATTGATGGGAGAATGCCATTCAATATTACGACATAATTTTTAAAAAGAAACGTGCTTTCAATTTGAAATGTCAATTTGTATGATTCGAAAAAATAAATATACTCGACATTACGAAATGTAAGCACATTTATTTTTACAAATTATGTCGTAATATTTAATGGAATTCTGCCATCAATAAAGAATCAATGCCTGGTCAGTAAGTAGATAAATAAATACTAATAGTAATACAAATGACACTAATTACGTGAATATGCAACTGACAAATCACCTTAAGAAAAAAATTAATGAGCCCGTTGCACAGGGCTGGTATTATATCCCTGCACAAAATTTAGAATTGAAGTGAATAGAAAGTAAAGATTCTGTATTCACTTCAATTCTAAATTTTTACAGGGATATTATGTTTTACCTCTTCATCATCAAAACTGTCGACAACATCGATTATATAATTTTGAATACGCGGAAATTCTATTCAAAATTTGCAACAATAACAATTAACCTATAAAATTCATATTTTTTCCGTTTTTTAATTCAGCAGAGTCTAATAAATTACTATATTATTTCAATTTACATATCCGCTGATTTACATTTAAATTTATCCGCTGATCAATTTAAAAATGCAACCATATTGTGTTATAAAACTTCGGTTTCAGTTTTTACAGTTTCGCAATGGAACACGAGTTCTCATTAAACCTCGAACCTACTCGACTCCGAGTACGATAGGTTTGAGCAATGGAAAAAACTAAAAGTTGAATAGGTCTGGTTTTTCCGGACGGCTGTGTATGCTGCGCCACCTTCCTAATTAGTTCATCTGTCGCCTTTAGTTCAAACAATATTTTGTATTGGGCGTATTAGAAGGTCATACTCCTGCAATTAACACCACGAAAATATTCGCCAGTAGCGCCACTGCTAGACGTACTGAAAAATTGATTTTTCTATTTCTAAAGTAGAAAGAGAAGGATAGATATAATATTAATTATGATTATACTTAAGATGATATCAAACTGACTCATGTAAACTACCTTAAAGAATTAGTGTCTTTTTAGTTTATAACAATATTATAATTTAATTGTTGTTTTCGTGATCACAGCGCTCTTGATAATTAATAGGAGAATGTTATTTTATATAAAAATATTAATTTAATGCAGACATATTAACAAGAAGTGCCAACATGCGTAAAACCAACATTAAAATATTTGTTAGCAATTTTCGTTAATATGCCTGCATTAAAATTATATTATTTTATACAATAACATTCTCCTATAATTGGGAAGAGCGCTCTGGTTACAAAAACAAAAATTAAATTATAATAACGTTGTAAATAAATAAAAGGCATTTATTTTGAGGTTAGGTGAAATCAGAGTTCGGCATCGAGTTTGAGATGCTCTTAATACGATTAGTAACATTTTTTTGATCTTCTTATGTATAAAGAATTTATGCTATACATTAAAGGATAATATTAAGGAACAAATGAAAATGTTCTTCGTCTTAGAATATCTTATTTCACTTATAAAGTACACATAATATCATTTAAAAAGATTCATTTAAAATAAAAAATATGACTTTTATATTTAATAGAATGGAAAAAGAAAACGAAAATAATTCTATCACAAGCGGAACATTTCTAAGAGTATACATATAAATAAGATTTTAGATAACTTAAATTTCATATAATTCCCATATACTTCAATTATATATAAGTAATATTAAAATATTTTTATAAATATAAGTTTTTACACATTCAAACATCTGTTTACATATGAAATAAATTGTTATATTTAACTTAAGTAAAATATATTACTTAAATTTATATTTTGAAAGACAGTTTAGATTATATTATGATTTTATTTACAATCGATTTTGTTTCGTAGTCAGCGAATGGAAATGCTATACTTTATTTAAATCTGAATACTCTATCTACATTTGAAAATTGTTCAATAGAGACTTCAACAAATTCTTTCACAATTCCCAAATACGATCACGTCAGAATGGCGTATGAAAATCAATGTAATTTGACAGGTAAGTTTAAAATTATTTGCGATGTAATCCGTGCATCGATTTTAAACAATTTTCAAATATAAATATTAAGATTTGAATAAACTTCTCCATCAAAAGATAATATATATATATAAAGTTATTGTAAGATTTAAATAAACAATCAAATTAAATTTCTTAACTGTTTAATGTCTTATATAGAACATTTTAATAGTACATAAAAAAAAATAAAATTGTAAAAATTAAAATTAAAATAATAATCTGTCGATATAACGGATTCGACACTAAAATAGTATCTAAATCAGGGATGTTATATAAAGCTATGTATAAACTTGAACCTCCAATTTATCACGAAACCTTAAAAAATTGTCCGCTTAGTGGCGCTGATCTCAGTAAACGGAAACTATTAGAAACCGATAGAAAAAAGTAATACATTTTCTATCGGTATCAATTTTTCTAAATCAGTTAAAAATGAATAAAACCTTTATGAACGATCAATCTTATAGAATTTAAACACTTTTCTTTAACTTCAAATATTATCAAATTCTTTTTGAATCTACAATTGTTAATTAAACACGAAAAGAAACTGTCGAACAGACCAGAACATATAAATACATCATATCCGAATACATCTGAACACCCTTAATGTACCTGAATATACGCGAACATACCCGAATACAACAGAACATACTCAAATATATCCGAACAAAGCCGAACATACATAGACACAACCGAGTAGTTCTAAATGAACGCGAACACTCCTAAACATTTTCGAATATAGCCGAACACACCCGAACACATTCATACTCATTCGAACATACTCAAATATATCCGAACTTGCCAGAACATCTTCGAGTACAACCGAATACACTAGATTATGTCCAAACTCATCTGAACCTTCCCGACCACACCCAAGGTCATAAAACAAAACCAAACAAACATGGACATATTCGAATCCATCCATTCGTATCTAAACATACCTGACCGTACTTAAACTTACCCGAACATATCCGAAAGTGCCCGACAATATCTAACGAAACTCAATAATTTCAAATACAAACTAACATTCGGTTTACGGGTGGTTCAGGTATATTATTATGTGTTCCGGTATGCTAGAGTACGTTCCTGGATTTCCTGATACATTCGGGTATATTCGGTTGCATTTGAGTCAGGGTAGTGACACGGTCTTATATACGCAATGTATTTCGTTTGGCCCTTACTTTCCGATTCCGCTAAAGGCGCTGGCAGTCGTCTAGCCCGGTCAGTCCACGTGGGTCACGTGCGTCACGTGGGGGTTACGTGGTCCTGACTATCACGTGAACGGCCGGGCCAGGGGACTACCAACGCCTCTAGCGGAATCGGAAGTTTAGGGTACGGCTGAAACTAGTCCGTGTCACCACTTTGATTTGGGTATTGCTGGGTATATCGAGGGTGGTCGGATATGATGTTCGGGTACGTTAGGGTGTCAACTTTTAAAATTATCATATTTTTAAAAAATGAGTCAAATAAAAGTTTATTATTTTTCAACAAGGAAGCCAAAATATGCAGAAAAATGGAGTTTCTATTTAAAATTCTGATTCCCCGCCCACCGGTAAGGAGGGCAGAGAGCAGCTTAATTTTAGCACAGGTGAATGGTCCACTAAAAAATATTAACTTTTGAGTTATAACACAGGGTGTTTCTTTTAACTTGAGACATCGAAATATCTCAAGAAATACGCAAAAATAAAACAATTGATCTAAACACAATTGTAATATTTTTGAGGAAGATATAAAATACCAATTAAATGAAGCCACCTTCTGCGTCCCTTCTGGATGCGGTGAGGGGTAATTTCAGAATCTTAAATGGAAATCCCTCCATTTTTTGTACGTTTGAATTCTTCGTTGATCAATAATAAACTTTTACTTTAGGTATTTTTTAATTATGGTAACTTTAAAAGTTATAAACGAAACAAAAAGTTAAAAATAAATTTTAACATATTTCTTATTTTGTAATAGGCAATACAAAAACGCATGGTTACCTCTCCATCCGACTCCTTTCTAGGTAAGGTTGAAGAGTTTACTGTAGGAATACAACTTTATACTACAACTGTAAAATTTCAAGTGGAATTTCTCTAATTTTTTTCACATTTTTTGATTCTTTATTAGATGATAATAAACTATGTGTGTAATATTATAATTTTCAATGTTTGAGTAGATTTTTATTTTATTTTTAACTGGCAACAATCTGGCAAATAATCTGGCAACCAATATGGACAATTGTTAAACAATAACAAACCAATTGTTAAACAATCTAGCAAAAGTAAAGAGCCATACTCCTTTTGTTTATTATTTATTGATAATAATTTTGGAACTAAAATAAGATAATTCTACCATACTTGTTATAAAATTGTACACATTCACATTGGAAACATGATAATTATTACGTTAATGAACATATTTTAAAATATGTAAAAGTAATTTAAAAGTTGTGAATATTTTTCCTTGAAACTAGAGGGGTTTTTAATGCGAAAAGTACACTAAATTATTTTAAAATAAGTTGTAATACATTTGTAAAAATTTGTGTTTTCATGTACAACAAATTATACATATCCATTCAAAGGGTTAAAATCTGCCGAAAATCTATGTGGATTATGTTAAGGAAGGACTATAATTCCTCAATTTATAAAATTAAGAGTTTTATTATTATAATTAAATATTTTTTGTATAAATACTATTATAACAATTTAGTTATAATTATATCAAATTTACTTTGAATTGAAGTTTAAGTGATCGAGTCACTCATAAATGTATGGTACTTACTTAATAGAGATTAAGCCCTTTAAAACCATTACCGAAAGATCATTTTGTTTTTGAGTAAAGGCCAAATTTCCACTGTACACAGATTCGTCTTTGTACTTCTTAATGTTCTCGGACATGAAGTTTTTTATATTATTTGAATTTGTCTGGTTCAAATGCAAAATCATATATTAATAAAATACAGTCTTATTTTAATGCATAATTTAATTTTTTGAAGTAAAACTCGCATTAGTTTATCGGTAATCTGTAAAAATTAATTTATATTTGTATACCATTTAAATAATGTATTGTAATATGTATGTTATATACATTTTTTTAATAATAAAAATCTTGTATTATTAAATTAAATTTTTTACAAATTGAATAAACATAATAATTCCCTTATATAACACACATAGCTTTTCGTTAGATTTTAAAGAGACCTTTTCATCACAGGATTATTTTATGAATAGGTGATTTTATCTAACTATCTTTTGAAATGTCTTAGTATTCAAATTTTTGTTTTGTTAGGAACATCGACATAATGAGATTCTAATAATAAAATAATAAATATAACTTACAAATTATAAAAAGAAAAGAATTGGAGGTTTCCATTTGAAATTCTGGAGTAACCCCTGCCTCATAGAAGGAGGGCAGGAGGCGACTTATTTTAAACTTTTGAAATACCCTGTATATATATTTATTTGTATAATTTCACAATTAGTGTTATATAATAATTACATAATACATAATTTACATAAAATTTTATTAATAAAGTGACGAATTTTTGATACCTAGTATCGCTTATGAAAATAAATAAATCAAATATCAACGTCTGAGCTGAGCAAAATTGAGGAATAAGCAATGAATAAGAGGTACCAATTTTAAGCAAGGAGTAAGAGGTATAAGCAAAGAATAAAAGGAATAAGTGAGGAATAAGAAGAATAAGAGTAATAATGCGAAGAACAAGGTCTTTTTTGACATGTCCCTAATAGTACAGGATATCTCTGTGATCCCGGAGATATCTAAGAGCGATATTGCAATATCTCAGAGGTATTCGAAAATGACCTGCGACATACTTGCGACATAACCCATAAATGATACATATACGATTCATACATGATCTGTGCATGATCCATAAATGATCCATATAAAATCCATATATGATTGTCATTTGTGTTAATAGCCACTTTCCCACTTTCAAAATTAAAATCATCAAGATATCGCTAGAATGAAAAAATTCGGTCATTAAGATCATCACATTGTCACAAAATGATAGATATCTTCAATCCAATACGATATCTCTACGATATCCTGTGCTATTAAGGATATTATCATATGAAATAATAAAGAATGTCAGATATTGTTCGTTATCTTATTTCCCTTATTTCCTTGATTATTCCTGTTATTGTTTTTATTCCTTCCTTATTCCTTGCTTAATCATCGTATTTCTTGCTTATACCTCCTATTCCTTGCTTATTCCTCAATTTTGCTCAGGGCATAACAGAACCGAGGTTAGTCAAATTGAGCCGACTTCAGCCGATCTTGGTCGTAGCAACATTCAGCGCCATTATTTCTCCCGGTTGCGACTGGACACATAGGAAATATTAAATTGACAGAGTCCTCGTTAAGATTTCGTGACACAGGGTCGTTATAATTTGCGGCAAAATATCAGATTTTAAACAGTTTTCGTGCACAACTGACAGTTGCACTGTCAGTTGTGCAACAGCTGACAGTGCGACATTTCCTTCGTGCAGTGATCGATCGTCCAATGGTTCCCTAAAGGAACACGTTTATTGAAACAATATCTATTCAATATTGACATTATTCAATATTAATTCAATATTGCAGAAATATTGAATCTATGTGAACTCAATGGAAATCAATTTGATATCGAAAGCTAAATAATAAAACAAAATCAATTCAATATCGATCTAACAATGTTTCCATGTTGACGGCTCAATACTGAACAAATATCGAATAGAATGTTTAAACAGGATTGATTTAAATCGACGATATTATACTTAAAAAACAGCGATTCAATTTTAATAAACATTTTTTTTAACTTGAACTAAATAATTTAAACAACATTTAAACATTAAAGAATATGCTCAAAACGTATCAGGAATATTTTGTATTAGTAAGATTGTGTCAATATTTGTACAATATTAAACCGTCGACATGAAATCGAAATCGAGTCGATGATGTTTCAGTATCGTATCGCTGATATTGAATTAACCCTATTTAAAAATTGTATTCGATATTAGTTCAGTATTGAGTTGCCGACAAGAAAACAAACTTTAGATATTGAATCAATACCCGCATAGAAAGAAATGGTCTGGCAAATAATCTGGCAACCAGTACAGACCAAACTGTTGAACAGTCTGACAACAGTCTGGTAACAGTTTATTATTAATTGTTAATAATTAATTATTTCTTTAAATTATATTAATTATTTAATTGTTATAAATTCATTACTTTATGTTAATATTTATTATTATTAATTCCCATAGATTTTACTTATAATGTTTTATATAACATAATGAAATTATAACTATATATAATAACAGTCTGGCTCATGACCACGAGTCGTACTATTGCCAGGCTGTTGCCAGACTATTTTTTTCCTTTCGGGTACTGATTTAAGGTGATTCCGTCATGATTGAGCGAGATGCGGGGCAAAGGGAAGGTTCCTATGCTTTAGCATGGGACGAATTCGTTGTAGCCAATACTAAATAAATAAAATAAAAATATTTTAAACAATCCATTAGTTATTTATATCTATTTAGATACGTTGTAAAATGTATTATTTTAATCTGATAGCCCCGTAAAACTATTTTCATTACAAATTATATTGATTTTTCATTAACCGAAAAGTGGTAGCGTAGTTTCGCAACGTTGTATGTAAAAAGTTTACGTTTGATGGTTGCCTGTTCGTTGCTGTCATATATTGATAAGATAAGTTCATAAGATTATGTGACTTAAATATTGTTCCATATGCATATGTTTCTGTTATATTATTTAAAATAATCCGCGTTATAACATAACATCGTGTGTAAGACGGTACAGTTTGCCACGATTCACACCACAGTTACGAATTAATGCTATCAATTCCAATTCCTTAAATGTATTTTATCATATTTCTCATAAACTACGTAGACAAATTTAATGCCGTTTCACAAAATATATCCTAATATAATACTTAAAAACATATTCAAATTTTAATCATCTGACATTTTTATTAAGGAATTTTTAATATTAATATCTTGAAAACTGAGCAGGTGTTTTTCATGAAATTTTGAAGACAATAAAAAAATATATTGATTATATCTTTTATAATTAATTAAAATAATAAAAATATTAACCAGTTAAAAGTTCAAACGGATGGCACTTATTTGACATCATGACGGAACCACCTTAATGTATAGCCTTCGACATCTAATCGATATCCATTGAGCAGACAATCAGAGATTGAACCAACATCAATGCAATATGGAATCAATATAGAATCGATCAAAATGTCAATGTTGAATCAGTGCCGATTCAATAAACGTGTTCCCTTCGGGTTGATTCGGCAAATTACACGACAGTTTGCGCAATAACATGTTGCATCATACATTTTACAGGTGATACAATGCACAATATTTCACTATACAAACAAAGCGTTTCTTAATAAACGCTTATACAAAAGATACATTGCAAAAGATAAAGTTTTACAATTAATAATTGCACGAAAGACATGTTGATCAAAAAAAAATATTTTCTGCATTGTTTTAGATCGACTTTAAGAGTCATCATCCAGTATATCCTTTAGCTGTCATTTATATTATAATTTTGTAAATTATAATATATTATTTTTCTCAATTTATGAAATATTAATAATGCTATTATTGAAATTTTATATAAACTACGCAATTTATGTCATAACTTTCTCACTTATATATTTTGTTTGGTGTTGTTTCATTTGGTATATACTGAAAATTACTGTATCTGCTTCATTATAGTTTCAGCCACTATGTTTATTCTTTGTATATATATATACAATTGCTGTTATTGTGTACCTGTGTTCTCACTGAGAAATAGTGCAATTTATTTACATGTTTAACAAGTTTATGTAACGTACAGATAACGTACAGATTACAAGATTGTATAACTGCAAATTCTTATTTAAAATTCATATTTATCATGAATTTGATTAATTCTGAACAATCTCATTGATCTTACAGAAGAGATAGTACAAATTCGAATCAAACAAAGTTTAATTATTGTATTAATTTGATTTTAAACTATCAGCAAACTAAAGTGTATCAAAGATAGATTTGAAATTAACGTAGTATAAATTGGATTGCGATTTGAATGTCATTTATCTGTTTTAATAAATAAATAATTGAATTTAACTTTGATAGGAGAAATGCAAAATGTTTGATTATAATAATTTTAATAGGAATTATTATTTTTATCATTTTGCATATAGTCAAACCAATATCGATTAGAATTATTTTGAAATTATAAAATTTCTCGTTCATTTTTGCACAATTTTCCTTTAATTCAACTAAAATATTGTAATACCATTCAATAACAGTGATAAAAGATTCTGGTTTGCAGCTAATTAAATTTCCATGTTTTTGTGCTGTTAAATGTAAATGAAAAAATGTATTTAATAGTTTTAAATGAATTCGTAATCTTTTACCGAATGATATGAGTAGCGGCAGTGGAAAAATATTCTAATAAAACTTAAATCTATAAGGATCAAGCATAATTCATTCGACAGTGCTGAGTAAGGTTGAGTAAGTCGAAAATTTAATGGTACGTTTTGATGGTATGGAATTATTGAATTATTGGAAAATGAATTACTCGAGGAAATACGCTGGCGGAAAAGAATGCGCTACATAAATTGCGCTGATGTTTACCCGAAACTGAATGCGGTGTAACGTTGCACAATTTCAACGAAGAACAAATTTACAAAAAGTGTTTCGTTTTATGGTAATTTTGCAGAAAATGGTGATGCTTTGAACGAGGGCGTATTTTTTCTTTAAAAATTTGCATATTTAAGGCAATGCACGGAGCCGAAAGACTTTTATCCGCACAATCCAATAAATCGGTCTGAAAGTATACAGTTTCCTCTTAAAAACAATTTTTTTTCTATAATTTCTTTCAGCGTTGTTAAATTACGTAAAATTTATCTTTGAATTTAGTCAATTTTTTAAACAAAGCATTATAATTCCATTAAAAAATGAGATAACTAAAACTGGTCTGCGAGGTTTTAAAGTTGGAACTTCAAGCTTCAAAACACTTATTGCAAATTGGTTTGTCTATATGGCAGAATTTTAGATAAAAATTGATGAAATTCAGTCACATAATTTTAGTTATGAAACATAAAACTATTACAGAATTGAGTCCTTCTATTATTGTCGACTTTCATTTTGGGAGAAATAATTCCAGAATATATATCGCAGATAGAAGAAGGTATTTATGTTACAAGACGTAATATGGACTATAATTACATTTATATAAAATATATTTACTAATTATTAAACTACATTTTGTAAAACTTGAAGGATACAGTCTATTTTTAAGGATACAGCCCAATTTTAAAATCAGAAAACATTCCCAATAATCAGAAGAATTGGATAATTCACACAGCGTGGAGTTAAATTTAGATACATTTATTGGAGATAAGTTAAGCGAAGTTATGCAGCGATATTTAAGCAATACAATCAGCGATTAGCAAATCGTTTTTGGCAAAATTGCAACAGTGTAAAAGGTTAAAATATAAAGACAATACCGAACGCTGCATATGATATTTTTAACAGAATCCTACCGTTTAAGAACATTAAAACTTAACAACATTTTTGTATCGATTTTTTATCTTTAATATCCATTGAATGTTTATTAAACGTTTAAGCGTTCGTGAATATTCAAACTTTATATAAAGTTTCACCTATGTTAGTGTTTTGTTAGGGATGCGAATCTAACCGCAGGAAAACATTGACAACGCGTTTCGTGAATAATTTCTCAATTCTCGCGCGGCCAAAATAGCGCACGAAAATTAAAGTAATTTATGCGGATGAAATGTTCGTAGTGGAAGATTGGAAAATAAATCTGTGTTTTTAGATTGTATGTGCTGTCAGACACGTTGTTAATTAAAAATAAATAAGAAGATAATGTTAAATAATGTATTATTTATATTACATGGTTGTTATTAATGATAAATATGTACATTACATTAGTTATTTACTATGATTAATCAATACAAAATTATTCCACGATATGATACATTTAGCAGGTTTAATTATCGTGAAACAAATTTTAAATTATAAATTGTAGTTGAATAATATATTATGTGTGAATAATTTATGAGAAGCTACCTTGATATGTAAGAGGAACGCTTGGTATAAACCGTATAAACTAATTTTTGAAATTTTATTGGTACTCATTTCTCGAGTGATTTCGTTATAGGTAAGAGGTATGATGAAGATTATAATTAGCGATGTTTATTAAATTGTTACAAAGATATTTAAAAAGGAAAATATTGTATTATTTAGAATAGTTACGTTTTCAGTCCATTTCTTTAAATGTAGAGCTGTCAAAATTATGTGAACTTTTAAACTATAGATTCGGTGAAAATAATTATAAAAATTAAAAAATGATGTACGTTGAAACATCTACGGTTTTAACTATTAAATATTGTTGTAGGATAATAATTAACAAAAAACAATGTGTAAAACTGCAATAACCTGTGATATGCTCGAGGGTCCATAATATTTAAGAGTTGCTAACTAATGAATCCTAACTAATGAGTTGTGCTAACTAAGGACGTAATTACAAGATCCAAAAATTAAAGGGTCTTGATGGCAAGAAAATGTATGTAAAGTTAAAAGTTATAAGAAGTTTTGCGATAATTTTTTATATTACAGTAATCTTGCAAGTTAAAATTAAAAAAAGAAACATTTTACAAACAATTTTTATACTTTCAGGATTTAGAAAGTTAGTATGATATATTTAACAACTTGATTGTCATTAAGTTTGCAGCAGTTTTGTTATTAATAAAGTACATTTGATATTACAATATTGTATATTTAAATGTTTGTATTAAACTTCCAATGAGTAGTCATCTGAATATTAGTATTACTGAATATACTAAGTTTATATATAGAGTGAACAAAAAGTTCTCGAATGACTAATTATCTGAAGAAATATGCATCAAATCGAAAAATTGACAAGAACGAAAGATTAATATTGACGAGTGTAGCGGGGGGTAACTTTAGAATCTCGTTCTGAATACCTTGTTGAAAGATAATAAACATTTATTTAATTTCATTTTTGAAAAATATGAAAATTTTAAAAGTTATAAATGATTCAAAAAGTTAAAAATTAAATCACAAATGTATCATAACATTGGGAATAATAATTTTACAGAAGTAATGCCATGAATAAAACTTTTTTATTCTTGAATAGATAATCTTAAAGTGCATAATTACTCCCTCTTGGACACCTGCTTGGGAGGGGCGGGGACAACTTTAAAATTTGAAGTGGTATTCTCTTAATTTTATTGAATATTTAGATTCTCTATTCAAAAATAGACATTTTATCTGTAAAATTTACTTCAGTTCTGTAACTTCAGAATCTTAAATAGAAACCTCACAAAATTTCTACGTTGTTGGATTTCTTGTTGAAAAATAATAAACTTGTATTATTTTTGAAAATAGGCTCATTTTTGACAAATATTATAATTTTACAAATTTAAAACAAATCAAAACATTAAAAATACAATAGAAAAAGGATCATAACGTAGGGAATAATAACTTTACAGAAAAAATGTAATTAATATAACTTCCTTATTTTTTAATAGAGAATCTAAAAATGCATAACTGCCCTCTCTTAGCCAATTGTCTGAATGGGGGGGGGCTATACAATTTCAAATTATTCTCCTAATTTCGTTTATTTCATGACATTTATTTATTTATTTCATGAAGTTTTATTCATGACATTTTTTCTGTAAAATTGTTATTCCCAACGTTATGTGCATTTTCTATTGTATTTTTACTTTTTGATTTAAAACTTTTAAAATTATCATATTTTTGAAAAACGAGTCGAGTAAAGTTTTTATTTAAAAAAAAAAAACCAAAAATGCTAAAAGTTAGGAAATTTCTATTTAAGATTATAAAGTTACCCCCAGTTTCACCCATAAGGGGGGCAGGCGGCTGCTTAATTTTAACAAAGGCGAATGGTCCTCTCGAAAATATGAACTTTTGATTTCAAATATTTTTGTCGTACGATACATATTTCTCGAAATATTTCGGTATGACAAGTTAAAAAAACAACCTGTATACTTACAATTTTCAATACGATGATGTCATGGTTGAACAGTTCAATGACTTTGGTATGAAATGTTTGGTTCTAGACATCATATATCAGTTATGAAATAGTTAAATAGTCAGGAAACCAAGAAATCAATTAGACAATTATGATTAAGGCTTCATTTTATAATCTAATATTACAATCCATTAAAAGTACTTATTTTATTCAATATTATTATTATCAACTGTACATTATCCATGTTAATATTTAAACTTGTTAAAAAGCTTTCGACGAACGATATTCAATTTAATCGCTGATCACTTAGCATGTACCATAACTAATTTAATATTTATAAGAATTTTCTCTGTTAAACATTGATTGGTTCATTCAATAGCAATCAAGTCGTTTAATAATTCATATTACAATTTGTCTAGTTTCTAGAAGTGTAACAGTTACAGTGTGAATTTCTTTTTAATTTAATTTATCTAATTGTTTATGTAATTTTCACTTATTGCAATTTCCTTTTTACTTAATGTAACCATTTTTATAATTAGCTAGCTTTAATCCTCGGAATCTTAACAATCATATTATTAATTGACAAGTACTTATATATACGATACTTCAATATAACATACTCTGGTTTTCATGTATTATCAAATTTGAACTTCTTTAAATTCTCAATACTTCTGTTACGTTTTATGTAAATCGTCCTGTCATCTACTTCAAATTCTCAAAATCGTATTTGCGACGTTATTAAATAGCACATCTGCTGGGAAGATGCCATATTGCATATGGTTTTAAATTGTGATCCATCGCTTCCTTAAATCTGTTTACAACTAATTAATAAACATCCCTAATTGTTTATATAAACCCATCTCTCACTTGTAACGTAGTCTCTGGAGAGACATTTATCCTTTAACTTTAAAATATCTATTTATTTATAATAATAAAGTGGCTGCAGATAAATTATTGACTGATATTTTTACTAAACCTGCTCATTATTAAATATTAAGCTTCCATCCATCCTTTTGTCCGAAGCAAGTTGTGAGCAATTAAATTTTCAACAATAATTCATACAATTTGTTTATTTATAACAGCAAAGTGGTGCTGATAAATTATTAATATTTTGAGTATAAGGTTTTTGATATTCTTACTAAACCTAGACCATTGTTTAATTTTAAGACAATCAAATCGTTTTATTATAAACGCAGCTATTTAGGGGAGATCCGGGCAAAATTATCCCTTACGTTTTTACCTCAGATTTAAACGCCAGCTGCCGGGCAATAGCAGGAACAACTAAGTGATATCATTTAAACAAATACGATCGTAGAAAATCGTTGTCCAATTAGTGTTATCTCAAAAAATTAATTTTATAGTGTCTTTTTTATAAGTTAAACTTTACTAATATAAGTAATTTTTAATTTTTTGCTATATTGTAATTTAGTAAATAGTTATATAAATATTTCAAGAACAAAGAAGATAAGACGAAAAGGACAAGAAAATGCCTAATAAATAAGTCTAGATAATATAATGTAATCTAAAGCATAATATAATACATCAAATTAAATTGTGTTTATTTAAAGTTTCTATAATATTATATTTGATATATATATTTCTATTAATGAAAGCTTATTTAATAATCAAATAGATTTCTTTTATTTACTTTTACTAAATAATTTAAATACAGTAAATGGAAAAATGATTTTTTTCTATTAACACGTCGTTGGCCATCTACTTCTTTTTTCACTGAGCGATTCGCTCATAACGTGACCAATGAAGGGTTAGTTTATGTATGGGATCACTTTGCAAGTTTTTACAATTTTACATATAACTTTTTTATTATACATGGAAAAAGTCTGTAAAATATATTACAAAATAGATAAAAAGTTGAAGTAAAATTCTAAAAAAATTATAGACTTTTAGTTTGCACTAGAACTCAACACCACTGATTTAAAGTTTAGAGGGATGATTTTGCCTGGCTCTCTTTTACTTATATCACGGAAAGAAATTGTAACATGAATTTAGCTAAATAAATATATCTAATGATATTTAATTAAATCAAAAATAAATTGTATTAAAGGCAAGTATTCTAAGTAAATGAAATTAAGCAAACAAATTTAACTGAGTTATTTATATATTATAAATGTACATATATCTGCAATTGTAGTAATGTTACTATGCAAATCAATAATACATTTATATCATTTAAAGGATATATATATATATATCCATTAAAATAATAAATATTCTTGTCAATAATAAAAATGTTGTCTATAATTGTCTATAAATAACAAAATTGAATGTTTATAATTTTTTATTTGGTATGCAAAATATTACACTATAATATATTAGTTAATGTAATTATAACAATTCAATAAAATATTATACAAGTCAAAACAATAATATTACTACATTTTAACTTATGAACAAAAAATATAACCAATTTCTTCCTAACCACGCATAGTTAGAAATCTTTTAAAACAAAAATATTTTTTAACCTCATTATTTAAACATGTTTAAATTATTATCAACATTTTTTATATAAATTCATATAATTAAACTATTTCGTTTGTAAATATTTAATATTATACAGTCAAAGAGGCTCCTCTTCTTGGCGTTAGAGTAAGTGCATCTAACATTCACGTTCGAATCGTGAACATGAGAGCAGCGGAAGTAGTTCAGGCCTTGATGAGGATCATGCCAAACATTGGAGGCCCTCGGCAGTGTTGACGAAGACTTCTTTCGACCGTCATCAGCTCCATAATGCTGTATGCAGCACCGATATGGTCACCAGCTACGGCAGTTACATCGCACGTACGCCAGATGACCTCAGTCTACCGAGGAGTGCCCTGCGGGTGGTTCGGGCATATCGTACAATCTCGTACGATGCCGCGTGCGTTATTGCGGGCATGGTGCCTATATATCTGTTGGCAGAAGAACGGGCGGAGCTCTACGGGCGAAAGCGCGAAGATGGGGAGACCCACCGACGCACCATTGCCCGAGAAGTGAGGTCAGCGACAACAGCACGATGGCAACGGCTCTGGGATGCATCCACCAAAGGACGATGGACACATTGTCTCATCCCAGACGTCGCCACATGGTTATCGCGGAAGCACGACGAGGTGGACCACTACCTCGCGCAACTGCTGACGGGACACGGCTGCTTCAAAGTCTATCAGCACCGCATTGGGCTGAAAGATGATGCGACCTGTCCTACTCGTCGACCGATACAAGAGGACGTGGAACACGTGGTTTGTCACTGTCCGCGCTTCAACCGTGAACGCGAAATCCTGCAACGGAGTCTCCAGCTACAGGTGTTCCCGGAAGTTATCGTTGGGGGTATGCTCACTTCCCAGACCACCTGGAACGCGGTATCCCACTTCGCGGCTTCCGTCATCAAGGAGCTTAGACGTGTCGAGAAGGAGAGGAGAAGCCAGACCATGGCTTGAAAAGTAAGGAGGGCTTGTCATAGCCAGTCTGCCCCCGCGAAGTAATGCCTGACGGCGATTCCGCGGGATAGCGTGATGTAAATAGAAGTGGTTTTAGTGGGTACAAATCCGACACACTGTGAAGTACGGGCTTCATAGCGTCTTTAGAAGATTTCCAAATGCCCTCGCAAAATATATATATACAGTATGTTTTAATAATTAGGATTATAGTACTTACTCGCCATATGTTGTACTAGAGCCTGCCTTATTCAAATTATCGAAGTGTTTATAATTTGTAAATTTAATTTTATCTCATTAATTATTCTCATCAGCAATGGGTCTAACAACTCTCACGTTTCGTAACTAAGATTTATTTTCCAGTCTTCATTTTCCAGTCACTTTACTCGAATCGTCTGTATTAACCAGAGCGAGAATTAAGAAATTATTCACGAAATGCAATATCAACTTTTTCATACTTTTTCCGATACAATTTTATTAGTTCCATAACGTTCTCTAACGTTCTTTGTTTCAAGCTTTTTACAAATTGGTTTAGGAAATATTTGTACTGGGACAAATAATTTTCCGAAGATTGATCGTTATTGGTAATAAATGATCATCAATATTAATAAATTTTAATTCGAATTCATTAATTATCATTATTACGTTCTTGTAATACTTTACGTCATTGAAATATATTTCGGATGTCTTTTTCCACGTGGGATATAGAAAAGAATCGTTAGATTACAATTTGACATTTAAAATCTGTCGTTTAAATTTCCACGGATTTTCCTCTTGCTGTCCTAAATTTTCTTTTCCGAAAACACCAAAAAGTTTTCGTTTAATGGATGTTATTTGAATCCGTTTAAAGTGGAGTAAGATAATCGAGTGATAAAGTACAAACACTGTAACATTTTGTCTTTTTAAAGAAAACTTGAAATGTGGAGATAATTAAAATTATGAGTAATATGAAGTTAAATAAGTTCAAACACTAAAAAGGTAATATAATTTAAAAGAAATGAATATTATCTCTAGTTTCAATTTAATTGAACCGAGCATAAGTAATTCAGAATGATTTATCGTTTACTGTCAGAAGAAATAACTAAATTTATTATTCCGCGGATGCTGGTATGACTTATGGGAATAATTTTTTTCAAATTTGCTGACAATTTTAAAGTAAATGAAAATACGTCAGCAGTTTTGAAACGTAGACAAAGTTTTGTTGAACTTTGCAAAATTTGAATAATTCATTTATCCCCGACTCGTTTAATTATGCGAAAACTAATATTTATAATATTTACATATAGAGTAAAAAAGGCGGAATATACGCGTATGTTAACTTCGTAATTTATACGTACGTCGGGATGAAAGCATTCCCATATGAAATGTGTCCTTATTTCAGCAGACATGTGTCATATAATTCGAATATGAAATGCATCTATTATTGATTTTTTTATTTATTTAACATACTGTGCAATTTAATTTCCACGCATAATTTACTAATACCTTGGGATAAAGATAACAAAAATACATATGCGTATAAAATTCAGATATGATGATATGTGTGAAATGTAATCAGGGGAAACAGTTTCATTAATAACCATTAATGATTTTTAATTATTATAGATGGTCATTATTTTTCAGATGCATAGTCATTAATTTCAAACAAACATTTATGATATCCATAAATAAATATTTATTAGTAAGCAATGAAAGAAAAAAGAATTTACCTTAAAAGTGATTAGAAGACTCAAAAGGTTTCTGAAAGTAAGGTAATTTATTCCAAATGGGATTTAGAAAATATTTTTAGTTCTGTAATTATTTTTAAGACATTTTTTTGTAGTGAGTACTATTAATAGGCTTCGGTAATTGTAAATAATCATACGTAACCATAAATTATGCAATTATCAAATTTTAATTGTGGACGATAATTAAATATAAAATGCATACACATTAATAATTATACATAGTTATTCCTGAAAAATATAAATTCAATTATGCCAAAATAAAGCAGCCTGCTACTCCCTTTTTTGGTGGGGCGGATGTAAAATCAAAATCTTCAACAGGAACCTCCAATTTTTATTCCAAATTCGAGCGATTGTAATGTTATGTCAATTAAACCAATTAAGCCAAAATTTGGTTGATTCGTTTAAATGATTTTGTTGTTATTTAAGCAACCAATCCTTTTGATAAATTAACATAATCTACTTGTATTTTTTATGTTTTGTCACTTTCATAAAATTATTTTGTTTAATCAACAAAATCATTTTGTCTTAACTCTACATTTCGACACTGATTTTGTTCACACTATTTGGTGAACAAAATATGACAGGTTATATTTGGTTGGTTTTAGAAATTTAGTTTGACACAATTCTTGAAATTGTTTTATAAATTTCCCATTAATTCTGATGATTACAGTTTTTTATTTAAAAACTATAATAACAACTTTAATTTCCTTTCTGTATTTCACATTAAGAAAATTATAGTTTATTAAAATTGCTTTTCTCCACAAATTAATGAATAAATTTTTGTTACACTAGTTTGTAATAAAATCATGTATTTATTTACCGATTTTACTAATCAAAATTATAATCATACGTTTCAATTGCTGTCTTTACAACTCTTTACAATGTATATTGTACAATATATTACAGTAATATATAATTTATTTGAAGTTGAATGTTGTTTTTACTCGTATCACATCCATTAATAAAGATTTACTAATCTTTACTAACCTGATCTCTAGACTCAGATATCTAGACTAATCTGACATTTAAGTGTATTGAATGATCTGAGATAGTTTTCAAAACTTTGTCATAAATATCGTAGAGATATCCCGTGTTCTTTTGACTATTTAACGGCGATCTTTGTTTTTTTATAAATGTCATTAGTGAAACTCGTCTTTTGTGATGTTGGATTCTCTATCCAAGATCTCAACGTTTTTCCAATCGATTTTATGGTGCTTATTAATTATATGTTTGGAAATAACATTATGCTTTTCATGATATTTCAAATTTGTTCGATGTTCAATAACCCTGGTCTTCAAAAGTCTTTTAGTTTGACCAACATAGGAACAATTTCAATTTTCGGTCTTACATGTATATTAAATGAGTATTTTTGTCTTTTTCTAATTTATCCATTCCAGCTTTTATTACGTGATTTAGCTTTTTAGACACTTCGTATACGATTTCTATATATCATATTTTTTACATTTTATCTGATTTTGTCCGAGAAATCTTTGACAAAAGGCAAAATTAATGGTCTGTCATAATCAATAGAATCGCCACTGTCCAGGGTAGGACTATTGTTAATTTGTCAAATTAACTACTGTTTTGCATAATTTGTTCATTAATAGTATACATTTCTAGGTAATTTTTTTGATTAATAGTAACAGTATCTTTTAATTAAAGAATGAATTCAATTAGGACTTTTATTGTAATGAGTGTTTACTTCATTATAACATACGTATCAATCCTCGTATGTTATTCTCTTCAGCGCTTTACTGTCTTATACTATCCACAATTTTGTAATTATTACTAATCTTAACTGTCATTTTTATCATTTATTATGCAAATGACAGTTATGATTAGTAATAATGAGAAAATTGTGGATAGTATACTATAAAGCACGGAAGAGAATCCCATACGAGGATTTATACGTATGCTATAATGAAATAAACACTGATTATAAAAAAATTCCGGATTGAATTCATTCTTTTATTAAAAGATACTGTTCCCATTGACCAAAAAAATTAACTAGAAATTTATACCATGTTTAATGTTATGCTATTTAGTGTGTAAAGTATTCAATCTTTTGCGAAAATGCTGTTTCATTAATTATGTTGGATAGTTGTTATTGTTCAAAATGTTAATGATAAGTTTTATATTGTCTGACTAGCAAATTTGATCAGAGAGAAAGACTGCCCTGTCCACTAAATTATTGACTACGCCGTGTGATCGGGTGGCTCGAGAAACAATGCGTCTAAAAAGCTAATTTGATTGTCTAATTACATTACGTGAGTAAATTTTCGTCTTTCTTGAAACAATCAAAAAGTGTCGTCAACATATCTACGATAAACAATTGGAGCAAAGTTCAATTTTTTAAGACAAGCTCTTTCTAAATCTATCATGACAATATCTGCCAGGATTCGTTTCAGGGGGCTTCCTACAGGATTCCCATGAGTCTGTTGGTAAAAACATATCATGTAAGACTGAAAATTATAATTGTTCCTATGTTGATCAAACTAAAAGACATTTGAAGAAATTTGAAGTATCATAAAAAACATGCTGTCATTTCAGAACATATAGTTAATAAACACCATGAAATCGAGTGGGAAAACGTTGAAATCTTGGATAGAAAATCCAACTATATCAAAAGACTAGATTCAGTAATGATATTTATAAAAAAACAAAGATCACCGTTAAATAGTTAAAAGAACACTGAAAATCTCAACGATATTTATGACAAAGTTTTTGAACAAATTTTGAGATTAAATAATTGTTTATTAATGTTGAGATCACTGTCATTTAATGCCTTTGTCTACAAATGATATTTTGATTAAATTACAGTCTGACAAGCATTATTACAAATTATTTATTGATGTTGAGGTTATTGACGTTATCACTGTATTTATAAACAACATTTTAGTGACATTCTAAATTGCCAAATATTGTCTTTACCAATAATTAATAAAGATTTACTTGCGACTTCATTCTTCACAAAATATGTTATGTTAATAGTCATGAATTTAAGTGTAGTTACAATTATACATAAATAATATGACATGTTATACTTTCTTACTACTCTTCATAACATGTGATAAAACAAACAATAATTGTAAATTAATCTAAGGTAACATTTCGTAGTAAATCTTTATTAATGGATATGATACGAGTAGCAACAAAATTCAGCTTTAAATTAATTATATTTTACTGTATTTTATTGTAGAATTTATATTGAAAAGGCTTGTAAAGCCAGTAACCGAAACGTCTGATTATAATTTTGATTAGTAAAATCGATAATTAAATGCAAGAATTTATAATTTATTTTATTTATTTTATCTTATTAAAATATCAGAGGCGACTGCTAATACCGGATTTTGTATCGTTGCTGCATTCATATTTAATTACACTTTTTTTACTTTTTTGTACTTTTTTAAATAAAACTAATTAGGTTTTCTATTCAATTAAAATGGCTGAACTCACTAAGCATGAGCGAATAACTCTCTTAATGATGCGTGGATGGGGCGATAGACAGAGATCGTATGAATAAACGAGACATTTATTTAACGATACTTTTCGACATGATAATAATTGAATCTCTAAAAGTAGTGCACACTGTACGTTTTCTGCAAACTGATTATATTAAAAACTGTTCTAATTTGAGTAGGTCACCTACTCAATTAGTTCTGCTGTAGGAACAAATGACGATAAACCATTAGACGTTCTACAGTCCTTTGTTGAAGATTCACATAAGTCTATTACCTGCGTTGCACAACATGATATCAGACTTGAGTCATTTGATACAATATTGAAAAATGGCATCTATACAAGGATCATCCGGTTTATGAATAATCTGGCGATAACTTTGATCGACGAATATAATTTTGTATATTTTGTGTATATGAACAATAACATTGTTCTCTCGGATGAGACGATTTTTGAGTTGAGTGGAGACGTAAACCAATATAATAATTGGACATACTGAAACGATAATAATCTTCACCGAATGAAAAGTCATATACAACGTCTTCAGAAACTAAATGGAATGTTTAATGATAGACAGTTAGATCTTCCTTTATCGAAGGTATCTTAAGAGCTTAAAAGTGCAAAGCCATGCTTGTAAATGAAATAGCGCCAGCAGTAAGAAAGATCACTGTAAATTACAACCATGTTGGTTACAACAGGATGAGGTATATGCTCATTTTGATCTTCATGTGGAGAACACAAATTTAGTAACGATAACCAAAGCATTTGGTTGAAACACTTTTGGTTGCAACAACTAAATGTTTGGTTGAATCAATCAATATTTTTGGTTATTCCAACCAAATAAAGTTTCAGTGCAACCAAAATATTAGGTTGCCTTTCTTTGGTTACACTAATAAAAACATATTTAGCGTTTTAATATATAAATGTTATTTTAAAAGTAATTATATTTGTAATGAATCATTTATTTTATAAATTGTCTTTTAATATAATATAGGTTTTTAAGAAGATTGTCTATTTATCAATGAGAGAATTTCGCATTCATTTAAAACAGATATTAAACAAAAATTATTAATATATCATATTTTATTTACAATTCATGTAAAATAATATCGTCGAAGCACTGAATAATTGATTTAATAATTGAATAATTTTATTATTACAACCAAATTATTTGGTTCCAAATACTTTATTTAATTTACCAAGGTTATTTTTTTGTGGCAACCAAATATATTTGTTAACATTATTTGGTTATTTTAACAAGCATATTTGGTATTAATTACTACAAATTTTCAACAAACATATTTAGTCATATAAACCAAATATTTTACTTTGCTAAACCATAGTTTGATTGTTACAACGAAACATTTTTTTCAGTGTAAGCCAATATTTAAAGAGATTTTCTCTCAAAGATGGATAGGTTGGATGTGTATAATTATATGGCCAGCCCGGTTACCTGATTTAACTCCTCTTCACTATTTATTGCAAGGATATGTGAAAAGCAAGGTTTATACCACGAAACCACAGAATTTAGATGAATTGTATCGCTGAATAAAAAACAGGATAGATTTAGTATTAAAGGAGACTCATAGAAGGCTGCAATAATACATTTTTATGTTAGATTGGCATATTGTCAAGTTTATAATTTTCTAACAAAGAATTAAAAAATGCATACAAATTGGGGGTTCCCATGTAAGATTCTGGAGTTACCCCTCGTCACACTTACAAAGGAGACAGGAGCGGCTTAATTTTAGCATAATTGAATAGTTTTTTTTGAGAATATTAAACTTTTGTTCTATCAATTTTTCGATTTGATGCATATTTCTTCAGATAATCAGCCGTTCCGGAACTTCTCGTTCACTCTGTACACTATCTGATAATTCATGACTAATCATAATTATGCAAGCTCATACTGATTATATATAGGAATAATTATATACTGGTTATAATTCCTGCACTTGTACAATCAATCTACTATCATTAGCGACTAAATAGTCAAGACGTTATTTATATTTTCAGAAGTTATCATTTATCGAAATGATCATTAATGATCTGTAATGCCGATTATTAACTATCTACAATAATAAATGTATATTTGAAATCATTAATTTCCATGCATTTGTTTATTCATGTTTACAAATGTAACCTTTTACCCAGATTTATAAAAAATTATTAATATATGCCTATTATTTGATTTTTGCTCTCATACAATTACGTGAGTCAGATTTTGAGTTGATAATGTACAGGGTGAGTTTCTTAACTTAAAAAAATGCAAAAAATTATAAGAATTCCATTTAAAAGTGTGCATTTGCCCCCCGCCCCAGCCAGAAGGGAGACCGAGAGGGGCAAATTATGCATTTTTAGATTCTCTGTTAAAGAACAAGATACTTCTATTCATGATATTTTTTCTGTAAAATTGTTATTCTCAATGTTATGAGCATTTTTAAATTTATTTTTAACTTGTATTATTTATACCATTTGAAATTATCATTTTCTTGAAAAAACATTTGGAATAAAAGTTATCTATTTTTCCTCGGAAAATCCGAATATGCAATAAAAAATAGGAATTCCCATTTTAAAAACTCAAGTTGACGTTGATATCACCAATAACGACCCCATCTAGGAAGAAACGGATACCACCATCTTATGCTCCCCTTTAATATGAACAGTTTCTATTATACACAATTTTGTCAAACGTTGCTTATTTCTCCAGATATTTTGCAGTGTCAAGTTAAAAGACTCATCCTGTATATGATATATATTGATCATGTATGAGACATATGATACGTATAAACCATACATGAATTATAAATAAATTACCTTACTCGTATAAGTCATACATAGATCATGTATGAGTTACATAATAGTCACACATGATTTCCATACGTTATACGTGTTCTACTTTATATACGTCACACATATGACGTCATAAATGAATTTTTTACCCAAACTGTAAAACTCGTCAGTGGATCGATATTTCTGAATAGAAATATATTTTGCATGCTCTTCGATTTAAAACTAGAGTGCTTTAAAAAGTAGAAATTCAAGATCATCTGCTTTCGAAAGATGCCGTAGCCGTATATATTTATGTACACCTCATTATATCTTGGAGTTTGTTATTTTTCCTATTCTAAATGACTCTCTAGTATACGGCATTGAGAATGCATAAATCGAGTCAAGCAGTGAATAACGTGGACTTGATTTGCAGGCAAATGCGTGCAAACAAAAAATAAAATAATTTCACCTTTCTGTGATACCTGAATGATGGGAAAACAACGAAGTGAAAATACATTAATATATATGTAATATATTTGTAGAGCTCTGTAAAAATATTCAGCGATCACCGTGCGTACAGAAGACGCAAAAGTTCGACATATCACTGAACTTTATTTCACGATTTATGGCTCCACCTTTAAAACGCGGAACGTACTTTGAACTTCAAACATTTAAAGTTTCTTTTCCATATTTTCACGTAATTTATACTTTATGTAAATTTTATCAATTGATTCGTATCATAATTAATGAAGTAACGTACGCACAGTGTCGCTTGTAAATAATATCGTAGAGCCATTGCACAAGATGATTGTATGTTGACATTTTGTCGGCGTTTCTTCCTTTACAAAAACATGTACAATGTACATTACTTTTAATTTTAATTTTTTAGAGTGTGGGCTGATCCGAATTTTTTTTTGAGTTTTGTTACACAAGATTGAATTAGTGGAAATCAATATTACGCAAGAAATGAAGAATTTAACGTATAGTTTTGTACAAATTGGAACAATTGTATACTATTTTACAAAATATAAATTGGAGCAAATCTTTGCAAAAGTTTTGTAAAGTTGTATTTAACATTTGCAAAACCATACAAATAGAAATGTATATATAAATTAGTACAAATTGAACTTTTATTTCTCCCCAGGTATTTAATAAAAAATATTTCTTCGCGCAGTAATATGTTGAATTATACATCTTTCGTCTGTTTCCTTTCTTTCATTACATACTTTAATATTACTTCTGGAGTAGACAGCTATGTACAATTTACTTTTTAATTTCGCATGTAAGAAGTTCACAAAGTTTCTTTCCTCTGGTATTATTTAATGCGAAACTTTAAATTTGAATATGCTTTGTTTAAATATTCATTTTTGCGTTAAGCTAACACGAATGTCAAGGTAAATGCAATATTTACGGTTTAAAGATGTATATATTTGCTTTTATTTTGACGAGTAATTTTCAATTTAGCGTGAATAATATCTAAACGACAACGTTTAAAGTGAAATATATTTTATAAACCTGAGTGATGCGCACTTTTAAGCTTCCTTAATATATTGCAAAACGAAGCATGAATAAATATCATTTGTGTAAAATGAATTGAAGATAGTTTAATATATTAATTGCAAAAATTCGTACTCGAACAATTTGTTTATACGCGAATAACTGTAAAATAGTTTGCTGCGGTTCTTTTTGGAGAAGGGCGCTCCGATAAAAGATGAAGAAATTCCTTGTGCGATGAATCTCGAACGACTAAGAAATGCGAGAGTACGTCGGTGCTCACCCGATGAATCGGCAGAGGGCCAACTAGCCCTCGGGATAACTGGAGGTAGAACGCTCAGCAACAGAAGTGGCAATCCACCACTTATGCTGGGATTCCTTTGTGGAATCGATGCACTTGACGATGCATTCGATGGATCCACTGGCTCCTGATTCAGCTGTTTCTCGAGTCGGGCTAATTCCAGTTCCAGCTGAGCCATTTCGCGACGGTATACACGATTTTGAACTTCAACACGATACTGCAGTTCCCTGAAACATGTTATAACTTTTATGATAAAATATGCATCATGTTTTTAATTTTCATTCAACAGTGGAACTTTCCAAACTCTTACGTATTTTTCAATATATAAGAAGATACGATTTTGTTCTTCTGTATATATCGAATAATATTTTATATTATTTTGTTGGAATAAAATTTATAATTACAATTAAAATGAATATTTTCGAAACCTAAAAATTATGCCATTTTGATAAAATTAGTTTTTATAGATTTTCGGGGCGGCTGATTATAATTTCAGAGTTACGTATATTATTTATATAGTTGTTTTTATATGTTAATATATATTACATGTTTAAATGTATTTAAATTTTGAATTTTTTCCATAGAAAGTATTAAATCAATCGTTTACAATGGTGTTATTATAACAGATAACTGATGAGTTTCACAAGTAAAGACTTGTTTTATTAGTTAAGATTGTTTTAAAATCTATCTCAAACGAGTTTATAATAATATGAATTAAGTTTAGTTGTTGCGCCTATAGCCTAATTAATAGGGGAATGTTATTCCATAAAATTATATTGTGTTATGCAATATTATCCCTTTAATATAGAAGAGCGCTACAGACGCAAGAAGAGAAATGTATTTATAATATTGTTATATACTAAAGGTACGCTAATTAACTAAGGCAGTTTACACGAGTCAGTTTATTGTTTTAGTTAGAAAGTCGAGAAATCCATACTATAATCGGCGTCTGATCCTTTGATGAATCTATTATTACTCAATTGATTATAATATCAATAATATTTCCTCAGTGAATTTAGAACTTATACATCCTCTTAAGTAATGATATGGTATTTGCCATCGATTTAACTGCCAAACTAATCTCATTAGTAAGGTCACACTGAATTTGAATCGACAGTAAACATCGTTTTATAAGATTGTCATTAAGATATATTGTATTATTACAATAATACAGTTACATAATAATACAATTCGGCTGCCCAATTAATCGTGCAAATACTAATAAAATATAGTATATAATATATACTAATAATATTCGTATAATAGTAAATATTAAATAACATAATTAATAAATCAATAAATTTGTTATAAACTCAGTAATTCGTCGGTTTAGTATAAGAACTATGCAATGAAAGGTATTCAATTATGCCAAAATAATTTACAAAATCTTAAATGAAAACCTCCATTTTTCAGCGTTATTGGATTTCTCGTTGAAAGATAATACAATTATATTCGACTCATTTTTGAAAAATACGATAATTTTAAAAGTTATAAACAAATCAAAAAGTTAAAAATTAAATTACAAATGTTCATAACATTGGGAATAATAATTTTACAGCTAAATTGTCATGAATAAAACTTTCTTATTTTTTAATAGAGAATTTAAAAGTAAAAATTGGCCACCTATTTTGTTGAATTTTTAGATTCTCTATTCAAAAATAAGAATGTTTTATTCGTCACACGTTTTCTGTAAAATTATTATTCCTGATTTTATGAACATTTGTAATTTAAGTAATAACTTTTAAAATTACAATAGTTTTGAAAAATTATGGTTATGATTCTGAAGTAACTCCTGCCCCTCTCACAAAGGGAGCAGGAGGCGGCTTAATTTTAGCATAAATGAATAGCTCTCTTGAGAACATTAAACTTTTGTTCTTATCAATTTTTCGATTGGATGCGCATTTCTTCGTGTAATTAGCGTTGAAGAACTTTTTGTTCACTTTGTATATCCGATCCGAGAAAATATTAACTTACAAGACTATCACTTTGAAATACATTCAAAGATAACTGGGCTCCTATCCTCGAGTTCGATCACTATTTTGGTGATCGAAATCTGAGTGTACTCTAATGTTAATGTAAAACAAGTTAGGTTCAGATTTCGATCACCAAAGTAACGATTGAACTCGAGGATAGAAGCCCTAAACGTACTACTAGTTAAATATTGTCTATTTAACTATGTTCCAGTTTGTTAAAATATGTTTGGTTGCATTCAGCAGTGTTCGGATATTTGAATTAAGGTGAAACGTCAAGTCTATCGGAATGGAGTTAGAGTATTATTAATTAATATTGTTAAAAATTTTAATTTAATAAGGGCTTTCTTATCATATTCTGTTACCATGAAACAATTGCTTGGATTAAATAAATATAATTTTTATAATGAATTGTTACTAAAAAACTAGAACTCGTTATTTAATCATCATAAAAACGAGTTCCAGCTTTTTGGAAAAAATTCATTACAAAAATTATAATTGTTTAATCCATATAATTTTTTCACGGTTATAGAATGTGATAAGAAGCTCCTTTTTAAATTAAATGATTGTTAATTAATCGTACTTTAATATAATAAATAATAAATAAATTAAGAATTAATTATTATAAAGAATAAATAAATAAATGATTTACACTTCACCTTAATTGTAAATATCAATTAATCGATTCGGTGTACATCCCTAGAAATCATCAATTCTATCTCATGATTCATTAATTACTAATAACAGTAACATTTCATCAACTGATTATTAAACTATTGAACTTTCAGTAATTTACTAATTATCTGCTCTACTGTCATTAGAATTATCACGAATGATCGTATACTGTCGTGATCTGTTAATGAAAAGTTACTAATAATAAATAGTAACGAAAAGGCCGTGCACAAATTATATAAGACAATTTTGTATTTGCATTCTATTTACTCAAAATGTAAAATATAAGTAGGTCTCACTTGTATTTGCTTACATAATTCATTCATAGCCCCCAACAAACTAGGGAGAAATTCTCCACACGTGGAATATATATGATCTTGTATGGCTATACGTGGCTCATACACGGTCATGTATTGATTTTAGCAATACATGCTTGTGTATGTAATATTTCATATACGACCATATATTACCATGTATTATCATACACGACCTTGCATGAGTTCACATATGGTCATGCATGGTTCCATGTATATCCATATATGGTCCCCTGAATAGCTCCATAAGTATCATGAATTTTACTTTGAAATTTTTATTTAAATTTTGAAATAAAGTTCATAATATTTATGAAGCTATACGTGAGATCATGTATGGATACACATAAATCCATAGTTTACCACATACAAGGTGTCCAAAAAGTTCGAAAACGGTCGATTATCTCACAAAATAAGCATTCAAAAAAAAGTTAAAAACAAAAATTCAATATATTCTAGGGTCTTTTGAATAGCAAAAAAAACTAAGTTGCCCCTGCCTCCCTTCTGAGGCGGGGGATAACTTCAGAATCTTCAATGGAAATACCCAATTTTTTTTCTACTTTTTTCATGACATTTTTTTGTAAAATTATAATTACAAATTTTATGAGCAGTATTTAATTTTACTTTTAACTTTTTATTTCATGTATAACATTCAAAGTTATCATAATTTTTTATAAATTCCTTGATTAAAAGTTAATTATTGGTCAGCGAAGAATCCAAAAATAGAAAAAGATTGAGGAATTCCATTTAAGATTCTGAAGTTACTCCTAGCCCCACCCAGGAAAAAGGCAAGAGGCGAGTTAATTCTGTTACCATTCAATAGCCCCCACGAAAATATTAAATTTTGTTCTTAGCAATTTTTTATTTAAATGCTTATTTTACGAGATAATCGACCTTTCCCGAACCTTTCGGACACCCTGTATGAATTTATACATAGTCAAGTATGGAATATTGCCAATGTAAGTCGTATATGGATCATATATCTTCCATGCATGGAAAATTTTGTTAATTTAATAAATAAAATGTATCTAATTTAAAAATCATTTAAATATTAAACATTAAATAAAAGGAAACATTAAATTAAAGTTTAATAGATACTTAATTTACTGATGATTATTAATATATTAACATTATTAGTGTTACATTCATTTATGTATCATTAATTTCATTAGTATTTGTGATTAGTTCTTGTCATTAGTTTTAATCAGTTTCTATCTAAAAAATGGAATAACTCCATTGATCAATATTCTTCAGTTTTTAAGTCTACCCTTTTGAATTTTAATTCATGACCCGTATTCGTTTTCACTTAAATAGAATAGATTTCTAGCGGAAACGTTTGAAGATTTCTTTTCTCCCTTGGCCACATTACAGAAAGATAGAATTTAGATTAAATGTCTTGATTCTGTGTTGATTCAATGTAGAAACATCCGCATTGAAATTATTATATTAAATTTTCATAGAAGATTATTAATTGATGATAGTGTCTACATAATTGTTACACGTATACGTTAAATAATAAAATTAATATATTTTTGACAATGACACGAAACATTTATGTTTCTAATTTCTAAAAACAGATCGCACTCCCTTATAGAACAATACTTTTTTGCTGAAAAGTCTAAAAAATGCTCTCAAAAACTCTGAAAGTAAACTCTGAAAAAGTGTTGAAAAAATGTCTGAAAGGTTTTGAAAAGTCCCAATTTTAACACTTTCAGAATTTGTCAGACATTTTCTAACTTTATATCTTAAATTAAACAAATTCTGACAAATTTTTAAAAACGCTGAAAAATTTTAATAACAATGTGTATTTTTAACATTCCAGCTTATATTTGTTTAAGTAAATCTTAATTTTTTCAGACTTACAACTTAGTCAAAACAAATTCTAAAGTATTTTAAAATATTTTAATTTTTAATATTTGTAGAATTATTTTGTAGAGCCTTTTAAATATTTTTAGAGTTCTCGGAGTTTGTCAGACATTTTAATACTTTTTGAGACTCTTTTTGAGAAACTTTGTCGGACTTTATCACAAATTTTCAGAAGATACGAAAATCAGCAGGAACAGCGAAAATACAGATTTTTCTCAGGGTTTTTCAAAATGTTACAAATTATGTATTTCAGTTAATCCATAAAGACTGAAAATATCTGAAAAGCTCTGAAAAAGTATTGAAATAGAGACATTTCAACACTTTGTTCGATAAATTTGTAGGCTTTACTTTCAGAGTTTTTCAGATCATTTTCAAACTTTTCCAAACAAATTATTTCTACAAAGGTTTGTGTGTACATTTTTCGATTACTGTAGATTAAATATTACAGAAATAAATGTTATATGTTTACAAATTTTATAAAACTCATATTTATATTTACGATCTTTTGTCACCGATTAACCTAATAATTACAAAGTAGACATAGAATCAGTTACATTAATTCAACATGGACTCAAAATATTCTAAACTTTATTTTTTTGCAACGTTGTCAAAATAGAAAAGTAAACCTTAATCAACGTTTCTGTTAATAATATATCCCATTGAATTAAAATGAATAAGATTTCATACAAATAATTTCTTTTGCAAATGTGTAAATTTATTTTTAATGTGCCATATTTAACTTACAATATTGAATTTAAAAAATATAACTTCAGATTCATAATTACTGACACTTGAAACTTTCAAAAACAATCTATTAATTATCTGTGTAAATTTCGTTTCGAGCTTTAATAAGATAAGTGTCGTTTTCCCAATATTTTAGTAATTTTAATTTGCAAGAAACGTCATGCTTTCAGTTGTATGAATAATTATAATGACATCTCTTTGGAAAGTGTTGAAAAGAGTTAATTCTTTTTAGTAATGCAAAATTGCGCATTTAGATACCGTGAAAGCAAGCCGATGGCAGTTTCCGATGTATTTTTAATCTATAGAGGATTTATTTCAATGATCCTTTGAATACCCATGAGATTCACGAAGGAGAAGTGGAATAAGTAGAATTGACATCGGTGAGCCATTAATGCTAGAACAAGTAGAGCACTTGTAGACTTGAAATGTATTTCACTATTACAGTATCGCTAAAATGTTTCAGATACAATTTGAATGGAATTAGCGTTGTACACACGTAAAAATATAAAACTGCCAGTGTTAATTTAATATAAAAGATATCACATTTAAAATCTAATTAAACTACATGAAATTCTGTTTTTTTATTTCTGGAAGTAAAGGAGTCTATCATACGATTTGAGGAGTTTTATTAAATCTTTAAATGGCTTTCTAACAACATGTATAATAATATGACAGAGCACAAGAAGTTTAGAAAAATTTCTTGAAAAAAGATTTT
Source organism: Neoscelio sp. ZL-2020 (assembly GCA_022817345.1). NCBI lineage: Eukaryota > Metazoa > Arthropoda > Insecta > Hymenoptera > Scelionidae > Neoscelio > Neoscelio sp. ZL-2020. Next base: position 36,580 of record JABFPR010000001.1, read on the forward strand.
CATAATTAAGCGCAGTCGAAAATATGAAAACATATTAAAAACAACTTTATACATTAATATTTCTAAACTCTGTCCACCTGATTTAAGACATTTGCCTTGCAGCCACAAATATAGTGTAAGTTTTACTTTAAGTTTATCGGATGAGAAAATATTAAGAGATATAATCAAAAAATTGGTGATACCTATCACATTTTTCCATTCAGATTCTCTCTCATTTTCTAGCCTAATATAATCGAAATAGATGTTATCAGATAATTTGACATTTCTAAGGAAAAGAAGAAATTGTAATTAAATGCAGATAGAATTCTTATACTATTTAATTAATAATATATTATAAATTAATTAATATAAATTAATATTATAATAGTGAAATACTGAAAAAGGATCGAAAAGGAAACAATAAAGTATAATTAATGATAAAAAGATCTCGACGAGAAGTCACGAAACAGCATTTGAAACCAATAAATTCAGAAAACTCAGTTAATCTCTTTCTTCGTTACTCGGAGTCTTCGGACATTTTTAACTTTATTGAACGAATCATATAATTGCAAAATAAAAAATAATATCAATCGCAATTTGTACATGTACATCGTGCAAAATTTCTCCGAGGATAGTTAAATCGTTCGGGATAGCTGAATTTAGGGAACGCTTTTCACGAAATTCAATACCTCCTGTCATCTGTCACGAATCTCCTCGTATTGTACTCTATCTTCAGTCCCAAGCTCTGCACCACAGGATCTGCCTTTTCGTCGGACAATATGTTTGCCAACTGTGGTAGAAACAATAGTGCAAGGGTGGCCGTTGTCGAGGCCAAAATTAGAGTCGTTATTGTGACGAAAGCGACTGTCGCACGATCTGACATAAGGTTCGCCAATCCTACGACGATTCCTGACGTGATAACGACTGAGTAGACACTCATTCCTATGTACTGAGAGTCGTTGAGGCCTGGTATTTTAACATGTCTGTAATCAAATTCATTAACGTCGTTAAGAGTAAATTGAGGATAACGTTGAAAATAAATATTTACAATGAACATGATAAGTGAACATTAGCAATCAAAGTAAACACAGTAATTTTGTGTAAAAGTTTGTTAATGTGCGTAACGTTGAGTAAAAGCGCGTAGAATGTTTGTTTATTAGCCGCTCTTAATTATATGGCAAAATTATTTAATGAAATTCTACTTTTTATCATTAACATGTAAACTAACATCTTTGATAGCCAGAATCGAAATCCCCATATTTTTCAATAACCCGAGGTGAACAATCAGGCGCCGCAGAAGTACGAATTCTGAAATTCTCACCGAAACTATATTTTCCAAAATATCTTTGGAAATTGCTGATATTTCTGCATGAAAAGTTATTAGCTCATTCTTAGTTATAATAAAAATATTTTAGTACTAGTTTGAAGTATTTCACATAATATGACAAACAGTTTCATCGGAAATAATAATTTTTGTATCGATGTCTGTAATGAATTTACTATATCCGATGAAACTGTTTGTAAAATTATGTCAAATTTTTAAAACATATTCTAAAATATATGTAATATATCAAAGAATGAGCTAATAAATTTTGATGCAGAAATATCAGCAATTTTCAAAGATATTTAGAAAAATATGGTTATGCGGGAATTCCAGAATTTAAACTTCAGTGGCGCTTGGCATTTCGCCATAACTGTGCAAATTACATCTTTTATTTTATGAATTATTTCAATTGTTGCTGTGCAACAATATTTGCGCATATTGAAAAATTTCCTATCGCGATAATAGAAGTTAATAGTAATTAATGAAAGCAACCATTCAAAAAAGCGAACATTGTCATATACCTCCAGATTCCAAACATAAAATGGTAATATCTTGCATACAATTTTTCTCAGTGTATATCAGATGAAATATTCATAGTGGATCATAAAAGCATCTCATACATTTTCTTCAACAGCATGCACCTACTAGACATAAGACAAATTATTATTATAATGGCTTATTGTTAGTTAAAGTTAGTACGCTTATGACGTAGATTGATTTATTCTATAATTTATTATTTAAGGATTACTTAAGGATCAATTAAGTTTACAGGGGCATTGTAAGTTGTGAGAAAGAAGTAAACACCGGTTCAATTGCATTGTTCTAAACGGCCAGGTTTCCCTGTACACACTCTTAAAAATAATTCACTTGCAGAAAGAGTGTCATTTTCTTGGTGTTTTTCACTTCCTTCTAAACAACAATAGATTATGGCAAAACCTTATTCACTTGACCCAAGTGAATTAGCTTTAATAGAGACATCTTTTCTTGACATAAGCTAACTTTTTCTTGGCAAATTATTAAATCAACTTCTCACTTGAAGGAAGTGAATTAGTCTTACTTCAAATGATCTTTTTAAGAGTGCAGTCAAAGCTCAACTTGGCGTCGCTCACGTTGCGTTATCTCACGTTGGCAGCGAAAATATATTCATATATTTGTCCTAAACCCCTCATTAGTTTCCCCCACTCTTTGCATGTTTGATGAGGTTATATTAGTGGCGCTTTATTTAAAAATCGAATACGTATTGATATTTCCATTCATTTCGAAAAAATTAATATAAACAAAATTTATAGAAATTATTTTGCACTAAAAATTGGCCATTTTTTAATGTTTAGTTTCACCTGCGTCACGGTCAGCCGCCCATCTATAAGAAGGAGATAAAATTGTGAGGGGAAGTGATGTCTAAAATGTGGCACCTAAAGTTTGTAAGTGCTCAGAAGCATTCTGCGCATTTAGAAACGATTAACCTACTATGTAAACAAAAATTAACGTAGTTTTTTATTAAAGTAAATTTTATTCAACAAATTATAATAAAAAATAAAATTGGAAAATGTCGCGAAAGTGTTGTATTAATGTTTGTGAAAACCAAGTAGCACTTATTTTCATTTATTGAAACATTACTTTTCACTTTGTAAAGAAAATCTATTATATACTACGTATATAGATATTTTTATATTTCAGAGTAATTTCATATTGGCATAATTTAACATTATATTGCTTGAGCGTCTAATATATCTGCGTAGTAGCATAGCGTAGGTACGTTGAAGGTACATTGAAGAACAATCAGCGCCACCAAAAAGAGCCTAATTTATCGAATGCGCAATTTCCACACTTCCCCTCATAGTTTAGTCTCCTTCTTATAGTCTCCTTGACAGGTAGAAAAGGGAGTAAAGAGGGAGACGCGAACGTGAGTGTTAGATGCACATACTCGGACGCCAAGAAAAGCTCTGTAATGGCAAACACGCATGAACTCCCGATTTTTTCACAAAATATTTATTATATTTTAAGCTTTAATTTTAATTTTGTTGACGGAAAGGAAAGCAAAATGGCTTCCGCTACGTCTGTCCGAACATTGCTATGCCCAGCGAACACGGCCTACTTGCGCATGCTCCTGCTCCTTGAAAAATCATCTGAAATCAATTAAACTATTTGCGTTGGAAAATATATTAAATTTGCTGGAGGTTATACTTACTTTTAAGTAAATACGCTGAAAATTGAAAAAAAGGTGGATGGTTGAAATTAAGTCGCTGTTTTCACGTTGTTTTTTGATTTTTCACTTGCGATAAATATATTCAATATTGAAATGTTTAATATTTTATAGGTATAACCTCCATTAAAAGTGTTTTATTTCGCTAGAGCAAAGGTTAGCGCAAACACAGATTCAAAAAATCGTATTTTGAAGAAAAAGGCGTTTAAAATTAAAGTTATAAAATAATAATGCTAATTGATTCGCCTATAGAATCGAAGATTATGTCGAATTGAAGATAGTAATGGAACTAATGCAGGTATTATTTGTCATATATAGAAGTGTTTTCTATCCCAAAGTGAATATTGATAAATTTTAAATGAGCATGCAATCTCAAATGTATACACTCAGTCCTTCTTATAAATAATTGGATGAATTTCTATTAGTGACACTATCAATGCCAACTATTGGCTATTATTTTATTCCACAATTACATGTTTAACCTTCCGGAAAATAATCAAACACGACCAGATCTGATCAGACCTGAGCAAACCTGAGTAGATCTGGATTTTATCTAGACCTGGTCAATTTTGAACAGTTTGAACCTGATTTGATGAGGTCTGATCAGGTCTGACGTGATGGAATGAATCGTCAGGTCTGATAAATTCTGGACAGATCTTAACAAACCTGGCCCAGACTTGACAGATCAGATTTAATTTATTTACCCGGACTGTCATAATTTCAATGAAAATGGGCTATATGTAGAAAAGTTGTTGATACTTCGGTGGACTTTGTCAAGAAATACAAAATATTAAATTCTCGTTTAAATTTTGAAACGGCTACCCAAATGTTTGAAATGTTAAAGGAAGTTTCTAGCGTCAATTGTATATTCCGCACAGAAATATTGAAATGATATGGATTTCTCAGAGACGGTCAAAATGATTTAAACGACGGAAGATCATACGAAGTTGACAAATAGTGATGAACTCGTGCAGAAACTTTCTTTCGATTCAAATGTTACATTAAAAATGGTAGCAGATATCAATTCACAAACTTTTAGTTACGATCTCGCACAAACTAAAGATCCATTAAAGAGCTTGCGTGAAATATTGCAATGGCAACTATAAAGGGTATTTCTAATTTGATTGTAACTAGTGAAGAAACGTGGTGCTTCCAGCATAATCCATTAATTAAGCGCTAAAGCGTCGATACAATAGTATTGAAGTAATCAATGTTAACATTTCAAAGATACTCGAGGCGATTCCGACATCAAAGTTCCAAAATTACTTCTCTTATAGGAAATAATTATTAGCAAGCCATTAATAATTTAAGAATTTCAGAGTTAGCTAATGATATTCATTAGTAAAAGAGGTTGTAAATTTATTAGTTAACTCGTTAAAACTACTAACGATAACTCGTATTTATAGATATTAATTATTATAATAATAAACTGATAGACGTAATAGTTATTAGTTGTATGACTAATAAAAACTTATCGTGAGATGATTAGTTAATTTTTAGTAACTATTTATAATTATTTGCGAATGATGATTAGTTACTACAGTAATAATATAATTAGATTAATTCAAAAAACGATATTGTTCATTTAACAAAATTTTGGTTTATTTAACTAACATTTTTGTTTGATGCAAAGTTCACTAAATATTTCTTGGATTGACTTAATAAGTTTGTAGATTGTATGAATTGTTTAATTACATAATTTATTTAAATTTATATGATAATTCATACTAATTAAATTCCACACATCTATTAGCCAATTGGTACTAAAATGTTGAAATTTTGTTATATTCAAATATTGCAACAATATATTCAGACACAACTTATTAAAGCAAATTCATTATTACAATTATTTATTCTAATTTTAACGCTTCATTATATTTGAATTAACTTAAAATTATATTTTCCTTCACAATATTTTCCTAACAAAAAGATATTTTTTAGTGTTAACAGCACTAACGGAAAAACGTGCCACATAAATTGCACCAATTGTTACCCGAAATATAAAGTGAATCAATTTTACAAAATATCAATGGAAAAGAAATTTGCAAAAAATGTTTTAAAGTGTAAAGTCTCAACTTTGTTGGCTCAACCCAGGAGGCCAATTTCAATTACTTTATTTTTTAGTAAATATATATTGTTTTGTTTAAAACATTAATAAGTGATAAGTGAACTTAATTTGTAAGAAACAGTTTTTAAGAGAAAAATTTTAGACAGATTTAATGTATTTTCTTTAATACAGCGTAACTTGTTAACCAAATTAGTTAATTAATTCTTTAGAAAATTGCTATGCTTTAAATGAGGACTATTTTATACTATAAAATTTTGTAGGGAAGTAATATACAGAGTCAATAAAATCCATTAAATTTATCTTCAAGTATACAATTACCACTTTACAATACTTTTTTAATAAATGTATATTTTAACCAAGTTACACTATGTAAAATTTATCACTGCATTTTGGTCAATTTGTTAAAATAAAGTACATTAACTTTATTGAAAAATAAGGTAACGTAAAGTGACCTATGAGGGTTTACAGTTAAAACTTCAAGCTTCAAAGCACTTTTGCAAATTAATTTTTGCAGTGTATTTATATGATTAGTAACAGTTAATTATAAAAAGTGTATACATTAGTTGATTTATTAAAATCAACTACTATTTAAAACTGTAGTTTAAATATTTGTCTGAAACAGTCTGATAAAGTCTGAAATTTTTGAATTCGAAGAAGATCAGTAATCGCTGATAAGTTATTACGATAATTAACAGATAGGCTATATTAGTTAAACAATATTATTTACTTATCATTATTAATAACTTTTGATGCTAATTTTTATAATAACCTTTAATAATTAAGACCAAAAAATTGTAATGTTCTTGAACTTGTTAATTGTTCATTAGTTTTAACCGCTAATAGCATTAAACTATAATGACAAAATAAAATTACTTAATGAGTAATCAAGTATGAGTATTACTTGATTAGTAACAACTTATCATAAATAAGTTTCGATTAGTTAATTTATTGAAGCAATGCATTAATAATTAACGAATGATTATAAGTTATCACAACACTAAACTGACAAGGTCTATAGGAATTACCGGTACAATTAAACCATTTTTGGCATTGACGCGTTCCCAAGATTATTAGTTTTCAGTTGTTTAACTCTTTCATATTGAACGAAATATTTTGTATAGTTAAAAGTGATTTTATATGATAAGTATATATTTTTTTTCACAATTTCTACATATAGTGAATGAATATGGTAATAATTGATTTTAACAATATTACGAAGAATTTTGTAATAGATTTTTTTCTGTAAAAAATGTTTTTAATATTAGCTAAACTAATGATATTCTAAACTAAAATTTAAACTAAAAATGGGTTAATAAACAAATACTTAGTGATCGAATAAAATGATCAGGTCTGAGCAGATCTCAGCAGATCTGGGTTTAGTCCAGGCCTGATCTAATTAGGTCTGATCAGGTCTGACATGATGAAACGAATCGTGAACCAGGTCTGAACAGTCCTTGTCAGATCATACGGAATAGAATTGATTTTTCTTCCCGAATAAGGTACAGTTATTTGTCATAAATAAATTTATTTATTTATTTCCAATTATTTTACAATGTTAAATATATTACTTATTTTACATTTTACAAAAATGTATTCGTTATTGGGTGAATAATATACAACAAATATATTATTTCATAAATTTTGTTTAATAATTTGTCGGTAGATTAGAAATTACATTACAAAATTTCATGAAATAATTTTGAATTTATCATTTTCGAAAACTTTTCAGAAATTAAAAAAGTAGTTTTTCGAAACGTCATTATCCGTTTTAATATTCTATATATTCAGTTCCTCGAAGAGATAAATTATTAAACGAAATGTATGAAATAACACAAAATTGATGGGAACAATTACTGTACTTTACAAATAATAAATTCAACAAATATTAATGTGCAGAATGTTGGCACGCATATTCTATTTTTTAATATTAAATTATAATATTTAAAATATGATTTAAAAGTGTTAAATTTCGGTGTTTCAAGTTCGTGTTTCAGATATGTCGAGATTTCAGGTTGGGCGTGGGTGAAATTTCCATAGGTAAGGCCTGGCGCTAAGCAGCAGAGGTTTAGTATAAGATCAAATATTATTAATTAAAATGAATAATTAGTCAGCGGATTTTATTACAATTGTATTTAAGTATTTTCATGCACTGAATGATGAATTAGTAATATAAAATATTTCGTTTATTTAAATAATGTATGAACTGGATTTATGGTACTAAAAGATATGATACTATAATTTCGATTTGTGTCACTCGGTTGACATGAACAACCTCTTGTAAAAATCTTGCATTATTCGTAAGTAAATGTTTTAGTATTATAATTTTTTGGTTTCTGTCGTATTTTAAAATAAAAATCATAAGTTAGAAAATAATTTTTCTAACAGTTAGGTGAACTGATAATATGAACAACTGTCAACTGATACGATATGCGAATTCAAAATTATTCAATAACTCCACAATATTCGTTAGTTTTAATAAATTTCGTTTTTTAATATTTACTAGTATTCTAAGCTCTAACATAGATGGGTTTTAGTTCTTTATAGATGTGAATTTTACTTAAGCTGCCAATACAATATATAATATGGTACCGAGATTATTTTATGATTAAGGTATATCTATAATACTAATTTTTTTAAGTAGATATAAAGTATTACATATAATATGTGTTTTGTATGCAAAAAGAAATATTCACTTCTTTCAACCAAATGTTTCAGACGATTAAATTATGGTTTTCATTATTCAATAATTTCAATTTACGGTATTTAATAATTTCTTTCCAATTGTCTAAAATTAAAATTTCTGAATCATCTGAAAAATGTATTAAAATATTTATCAGTCTGACGTTTACATTTATTACTAAAATTCTTACATTACAGTTTAATTTTCTTACAATTATTTAATATACTTTATTTAAATTACGTTAATAATTATTCTACTAATAGAAATAAAGTTATTAATTTTTGATTTTATTTAATTTTTTTCTTCCTATCAACTGCTTTTCGCATATCATTATACATTCAGAAATCACGCAACAATCTTTTTTATTAGTTATTTGCCTATACGGAGCCATGTGTGTACATTTACATAATTCCCTTTCAATATTTTCGTACAATTTTACATATTCATAATTTGTATAATCTATTTCCTCTCCAACATGACGTGATGTTCTTTAAATTGAGTTTTCAGTTAAAACATAAAAACTGACTTTTTATAGCAAAAATAAATAAAATTTAGATGTTACCACTTTCTGTCCCTCAATGAAATTTCATTGAAATACCAACATTTAATCGTCTATCAAATCAATAAGCAATATTTGCAACCACACAAAATTATCAATTCTCTCACTATTAAATTTACCCATCGCAATGTAATTTGACACGTCACATATATCGCACGTTTCACTCAATCTATTTCAGCAGAACTATCGAACTCACGCGAGGTGTCGTGCTGTCATTATAACGAAATTAATGCTCATCAGCTGTCCTACCTCGTTTCCCAAGCCATGTAAACTCCAACCACCAGGAGCAACCCTTTGTAAGCGTAAAGTGCACCCAGCCATCCGTTCGTGTGCTGAGATCGGCAGACTTCCACCTGGAAAAGTAATAAGGAAAAGGAAATGAAAACAGAGGAAGTCGCGGACGCTCAAAGCATCTTGCTTCATTTCCGTTAATGGCTTTTAATGGCGCATTCCGCGGCGCTCGTAGCACATTAGCACCCCGATACGTGACCACCGTCGTTCAAGAAAAGCCTTCAAAATGAATTTAAGGACATCGACGAAGATGCGAGTTATTCGCTGATTACCTGCGGCTGATAGACGACCCCGCGATCATGTGGGTTGATCTCCAGCGTCAAATTGCGCAGATGTCTCTGAATTGGATCCAACGTCACCCACAATGTTACCACCAAACCGTCCACCAATAATAGCACGCAAATTAGACTAATCAGCTGAGTGTCTTGAAGCAGCTGCGTCAAAGATATAAGCGATATGCACATTTTATTATAACTGGAGCATGTAATTATAACTGTATGCGGGTTATCTTTCGTTTCATTAGTACCTTTGATTATAATTCAGGCTTTACCGAGTAAAATTAACAAGTGAAACCAGCAATCTAGTTTTAGATATTTATATACTGAAATTTGGATTATAATATATTTAATTATTATTGCAAATGTTAAAATATTAATTCTGATTTGTTCCAAATATTAATATGAAGATGGTTGTCTCAAGATTGAACGTTTAAGTTAAAAACGTTCTATTAATAAATGTTATTGATCGGGCGACCAAGATTACTTCTTAAAAATGGTGATGAAAGGAAAGAAAGATGAAATTGTAGATTATTGAATTTGATGTATTATAGCTGCAACAGCTGAATTAGTGGAATAGTTATTACCTTGTTTTTAACCACTCCACTTCTACTTCGAGTAAAGATTCTGTGCACTCTATATGTTTTTGTAAACATAGAGCCGAAGGCTAGAGAAAAGCCTGCTGATAATAAATATACTCTTGCCTGAAATAAAGTAAGATATTTTTATACATATTTGAAATAAATGGTTTATTTTAATAGTTTACAATAAGATACTGTTTAAATTTTGATAAGACGTATAAAGAATAAATGAGGCAAAGTGAGAAAATACTTGTCATCATAATTTGGTTTGCGTGAACTATGACATTTTTAGAAAATGGGTGTTGCGTAGTTTATTAATAAAGCGATTGGCAATATTTGTATATTACTAAATGACTTTTTAAATTTTATTTACGTCTGAATTAAAAGCATTATTTTAACTGCATACAAGATTTTACAATAGAGTGATTCTTTGGGGTTTAAAGATTATTGCTTTTACTTTTATGACACTAGTCAATTTTCCATTCACGGTGTTATCACGGATTGTTAAAATTTGAATGAAAAAGTTGTGATAACACCGTGATAAGTTTGTGATACTGGAGTGATAAAGTTACAGAATAGACCCCTAGGTATCCAATCGTTGACGTTCGTGGTCGTATTGTAGTTAACACTGGTGTTCGTTTTGCGTGCAATTTTATGCGAGCTGCAGTCGATCTATGTGTGCCTATTCATTGCGAAAAAGTTTGCATTGGGCATTTGCGAATCGTACGTGAATTATTTTATCATTTGCTCAAAGCAAAGTGCGGGTTATGTAGTTATAAAGATTTTATTATGAGAAAAATAGTACACCGATAATTTCTCTCGTAGCTGGATCAGTCAATCAGATAAGTTGTTATAGAATAGCTTGATTGATTAAATGATTTGTTAAATGACTTTTGTGTATTATTTCATGAACATTAATGAACAATAATTTACAACACTTCTACAACTGAATCACAAAATTAATATGTATGTATTATTAAAATTGTATAATGCTTTATAATGATTAAATCGTTTTACTAATTGGAAAGGAAACTTAAGGATAAGATGAGATCAAACAACGTATTTTAGTAATTAATTCAGATTTTGACATTTCAGATTGACACCGAAATATCAAAGCAATACATATTTTAAAACTTATATCAGTTTGTCCATATTTCCGGACAATTTATTATGAACTCTTTTCTATGTATGTGACAACCTTTGATATGCATACATGTTGGTATATGTATTGGTATGGTCCTGTATGATTTTACAATTTATGTGAATGTCTTGAATATATGTACGTGTTTCATAAGATCCCGGGAAAAAAATCAGACCTGAGCAAATCTAGCGTTTGTCCAAGTCTGACTAGGGTAGATCTGACATATCAGATCTGATTTTTTTCCCTGGATGACCCGTCTAATTTTAAATGATTTATTATGTTGCCATTTACGAGAGACATTTTAGGGAGGTGTATTTGGGGGGCAGTTTTTATCGTTTATTTTTAAGGAGTATTTATTTCACCAATGAGTAAAATATCCCACGATAATGGCTCCCAATAATGGTAACATAAGAAAGTATTTCAAATATTATACGAGACGTCTCATTTCATTGAAAACGCTCAGTTACTAAGTAAACATTCTCGTTATTAACATTATCTTATAACTAGCATAGCTTTTGGTATATTTGAAAATAAATGTCTCGAATAACAATGTCTTATTATTTCTTTTGCGTACAATTTGATTATGCAATAAAAATGGGGGTTCCTAGTTTATAAAATTGAATTTGATGCAATTGGTTGACCTAAAAAATGTCGTTTAGGAAATATCCGATACTGTCGTCATATTCCTCTGCAAACTATTGTACATTTTGTCTGAAACATTTTTTGTCTATGATCCGTAGATTTTGAGTTATTTAAGTACATCGATTAAAACAGGCATTCTGTATATAATGAAAACATACTAAAATGGATAAATTTAGTACAATGACTGAGTCTTAATTCACAAATAATTATATACAAACGCACATTTACTCGAGAATTTATTAATAAACAGAATTAGGGCTGTGGATATTTTATAAGAGATTTATTATAAATATGAATATGTATTAATACAGTGTTAGGATAGAAGTTTGATGATTACTTTAATATATTTCTATATGTCAAATAAAATTTGATGAAGCAGATCATGTTTTATTTATGGATAATGTATAAGTTTTTTATATGAATAGTGCTTATTATATGTATTCATTTTTTATGTAATATTTTTTAATTTTATAAGATGGAATAATAATAGAAACAATTTAGATTAATGTATTGAACTTCAAGTTATTGTGTTATTTATAAACCAGATGAAACCTGAACGAAAAAAATATAAACGTTCATTATATCACATCGGTTAATAAGTCCCGAGGCTGACATATAGATGGCGCCTCTAACGAAAAATCCATATGATTTTTATGGAGTGCCAACCTTTAAATGTCTACTGTCAAAATTTGAGCCAAATCCATTCATGTGTATACAAGTGACAATGGTTTTAGTGACGCTACTTTTGTTATTTTCAGAACAATGGATTCAAAGCAATTTCGTGTGTTGATTTATCATTGCTTTTTGACGATGGTCAAATTAAATGAATTACGCTTCGAATTGCTTCCCCAC
>JABFPR010000002.1:0-37602 GCA_022817345.1 Neoscelio sp. ZL-2020
GGTTTGTTCTGAGGGGCATTGAGTACATCGAGGGCTGCGCCTACGCGCAATCTGGGTGGTGTCGTGAGGTGTAACTAGATGTTTCAACTTTGATACAGCGAACTGTTTCGGGGAGAATGCTGGCCGCAAAATGCCACCAGGCCAAGGATCTCAAATGGAAGTCACCCAAATCGCAGCGCTGATCGTCAACCGACTTGACGAGCTCAGCGCCGATATTCAACAGCAATGGAATAACCCCGACGGCACACACACGCGCCACTTCGTCGTAGACGGCCTACTCACAGCCGAGATGGCGCAGAACATCTTCGATGCGTTTCCACGCAATGCAGACGGGTTCTTCGACCGCCAATCGTTCCGCGAAAAGAAAAAAACACTAACGGATCTGGCCGACTATCCACAGATCCTTAGCGCCATCACTTACGCGATGCAGCACGAGTCCGTTGTGGCCAAGGTAGCGCACCTGGTCGGAATGAAAGACATCGTGCCAGACCCGAGCCTTTACGCTGGTGGCCTGTCGATGATGTTTAAAGACGACTTCCTAAACCCGCATATCGACAATAGCCATGACGGCGCACGCAATCTATATCGCCGCCTGAACCTGCTCTACTACGTTTCGCCGAACTGGGCACTTGAAAACGGCGGGAATTTTGAGCTGTGGGATTCGAAGGTCAAGAAACAGAAAACCATCGTTTCCCAGTTCAACAGGCTGGTGGTGATGGAGACGAATAAATACTCGTGGCACTCCGTGAGCGGTGTCCGCGCTGAAACGCCGCGATGCTGCGTATCCAATTACTACTTTTCGGCGACGTCCCCAGATGATCATGATTACTTTCATGTGACGTCGTTCAGCGGACGCCCAGAAGAACCAGGCCGGCGCTTGCTGGGCATCGTGGACAATCAGTTGCGCAATACAGTGTCGAAGGTTTTGCGCGTTGGCCGGGGTAAAAAACTGGTCAACAAAGCCCAGGAGTAACCCGAGCAGTTCGCCCACTCGCAAAAAGCCCGCCTATTGGCGGGCTTTTCACTTCCTGAGTCAAAGCGTGATCGGTTTCAGTTTCAAGGCTTGCTGTTTGGCGCTGGCGGAGCCCGCTGTAAATGCTGCAGCGTTGTTCGGCGGCGGGCTCGACGCGTGGACGTGACTGGCGATCTGAGTGTTCATCTGATCCACCAGATCGATCAGATCGCATAGCACCTGGAGCACATTCACCGATTGCGACCCCAACCAGGTCTTGGGTGCCTGCATATGCTGGCTGATCCCAGCCACACTTTTGCGCAATCCTTGGATCTTCTCCTGCATGTCGCCACCCACCGTGGCGTTGTGCTTTTGCGCCACCACCAGGTTGAGATCGCGACCGGTGGCCAGGTGCAAATCGTCCACGGCCGCCAGGCTTGCGGATCCGCCCGACAGCAGCTTGAGTGCACCCAAAGCTTCGATCTTTTTCACACCGCCTACCGTCTCGGTCGAATGGTCGTCTACCGTCCTGGTGTGAATCTGGAAGCGCTCGGTGTTGTCCATTGCCTCCACTTCGCGCTCGATCGCCTGGTCCTGGATCTTGCCATCAGTCTTTCGCAACCAATTGCCATCCGCGTCGACGCGTTGTTGCACGGCATCACTGTGCTGCCATACCTGGTCCCCTTTCGGCACTTTTGGCAGTGTCAGGCCGTGAGGCAGGATGGTTTGGATGTAAGGCTTGTGTGGCAGGCCATAAGCGAAACACACCACCACGCTCGTGCCTTCCTCCGGAAACGCAAAGAAGCCCATTTCATCACCACCCACCGGCATGGGTAGCGGAACACCGGACAACACCGGGAGTGTCGTATCGATCTCGCCGTCTGGCCCCATCACCTGCAGGTCAACTGAGAAGCGCGGTCGGAAGTCATCACACACCCCAGCACTGGCCGGCGCATCGGCCACGGCCACCACCTTGGCGAAGCGCGGTAAGTGATAGCCGCCGGTGAGTTCAGGGAATTGGCGTTCTACGCTGCGCTTTATTGCGTCGTCCATTTGATGGCCATCTGTGTGCCGGCCAACGTCACATTCGTGATCCGCTCGCCCTGGTTGATTGATACGCCTGGTCGCAGGCCTGGCAAGGCGGCGATCATTGCGCTCTGGCTGCCCTGGTAACCGTCGAAAAGGTTGACTGGCAGTTGTAGCGGCGACCGTGCGCCGAAGAAACTGTCAGCCCAGGCACCGACGTAAATTTCGCCGTCCCCCTGTTGCTGCCAGATAAAGTCCTTGATGCCGAACACCCGCGCCATGCTGTCCAGCGCCTGGTAACCAGCGGCCAGGTTATAGAAAAACGGCGTTTTGACGCGGGTATAGGCCTGATCAGGAACCCGAAAGCGCAGGCCGGTCTTGCTGCCGATGTCGGCCAACACGGCACGCAGATCCACATGACGCAGGTTCATGGGCAGCGGGTTGGCCAGCACCGCGGCTAGCTCGCGACACAGCACTACCTGCTCGATGCCGTTGGTGGCGGTGCAACGATCGACGTACCCAATAAAATGACGCTGTAGCATGGCTTCGTTGTAGCCGATATCGAACGTGACCAGACCTTTGACGGGTACACCCGCCTTGATCGTGAACGTGGCGCGCCCCGGACTCTTGAGGTCCAGGCGGACATCGTCATTGACCAGCGACATGTCCATACCGCCGATGGTCAGCACCTTGTGCAGCTTCATGCTCATGGCGTGCCGCCCAGGTACGTGTCCACCTTCTTAAGCACCGCCTCAAAGCCGGTCAACTCTTCGGGTGCTCCCGACGATCCCGCCGATCCGCTACCCGCCACGCCATCGCCAGGCGCTGACTGTGTCGTTACCCCATTGCCGGCGCGACGGTTCTCGACCTTCTCCGGATTGGACAGCTTTTCGCTCAAGGTGAACTGGACGATCCACTGGGCCAGGGTGTCGTCTTCCCGGGCGCTGACCCCATCGGAGAATGTCACCTGGCGGATGCCAAACGCCTTCGCCGTATCGTTGACGATGCGGTAGGTCTGGAGTTGGCCACCGCCTGCAGTTGCCTCGGCCAAACGCATAATCGTGCGCAGGTCGTCGAGCGCCTTGTACGGGATCGTCAGCGCTACGGTCAGCGTCTTGGGCTTGAATCCCTTGTGCGACTTGTCGGTGCCCGATGTCTGGCCCCCCAGATCGTCCGCCTCGATCCTGAGATTGGCCGTCAGCTTCATGCGATGACCGATAATCTGCTCGCCATTGAGTAGCAATGTCATAGGCCCACCAACTCCTGGACAAAACGCAGGCTTTCCGCCGATCCGACCAGCAGTGCACCGGCACACAGCGGCCACTCATGACCCGGCGCTTCGCCCTCGAGCAGTTCGCGGCGTAGCTGGCCAGCGTCACCCGGTCCCAACATTCGGGACTGAATCGATACATCGTCTGCGCTGTTGGTGAACTGGGCCTTGAGATCGGCCAACTGTTTATCGCGCTCCTGAGCCTGAGCCTTTTTTCGCGCCTGTAGGTTCGCAAGATCGGCCATCGGTGAACTGTCGGCGGCATACCCTTCGAGCATCGCCAGTTGGCCCGCCATGGATTGGCTGGCCAGCTTGGTGATCGGACAGCGTTGCAACGGCAGCTGGCTCCAGAGCGGCATTTGTCCTGCGATCGGCATGATCCACTTTTCCACCTCAAGCCTGGCCAGATGTTCAGCACGACGCTCGGCGCGCACCAGGTCCGGCATAGGCAGCACAACATTGAACCGTCCCAACGTCGCCGCAAGCTGACCCAGCCGCGTGGCGAGGAAGATCAGTACCAGGGCGCTTTGCTGACCTTGAGGGCGGACAGAGTCGGTGGTGTCGGTCAGTTTGTCAGCCAACAACTGCAGCAAGTTCGGCGCGGACAGAAAGCGCTGATGGCCTCCGCTACCTTGGCCAACCCCGTGCTGGAATGGCGTCACGACGATGCACGACGGCACGTTCTCGAACTGTTCGGCCAATGCGGCGCGGCCGGCGCTGATTGCCGCTTGTGCAGCGCCTCCGATCGGCCCAGGACTGGTGGTGGCGATATCGGCCAGCTTGGAAACACGTTCGCCGGTGCTGAGCATTTCGCCCTGGATAAGATCTCGGGCCGCGCCCATCTGATCCATCCACTGCGTGGCTTGCGCTGGCCAGCGCAGTTTGATCGGCGACCAGTCATTCATTAAAAAGCATCTCGTCAATCCAGACCGGCATGTCAGGCCGGGTGGTCGCCAATGGATATCCCTCGACTTGCGGCCACTCACGCACGGCTCGGCGCCACTGCAGCAGCTCTGCGAACCGCTCCGATGTGATCGGAAGGGCTTGGCCAAGGTCGCGGGCATCCCGGTATTCAGAAACGACGTTCTCGGATGCCTTGAGCTTCGTATCGATCCACAGCCTGGCCAAAACAGCCGGATCCGACTCGACAACGATGTCCTCGGCGTAGTCCACAAAGTCCCCTCCGTTGCCCAGGTACTCGCTGACCGCCTCGAAAAGCGGCGCGTTGTAATCGTGAGTAACGTGGCAACGATTGCCTGCTACGGTCACAACATAGGAACCGTCTTTCTTGACGGCCACTTCGCTGAACGGTGCCACAACTGCAGATGGATCTTCGGTCAACGGCTCGTTTTCGTGTTCCGGAATGGCTGCTGTTGGTACTTCTAATTGTTCGTTCAAGGTGCGTATCTCCACGCAAAACCGTAAATAGTTGCGCCGCCGGTGAAAGAAATCACGGTGCCTCCTGCAGCCTGTCCGCTCTTACCCACAACACCTTGGCCGGCTAAGTAGTAGTGCATCAGCGAGTAGCACCAGGTGCCGCCAGGCGGAAGCTGCACAGAGGTGCCAGTCAACTGCACAGCCAGAAAATTGTTGGAGTCGGGACGATAGAAATTGCTTTCGTTCCAAAGAATTCCCATGTCGGTTGAATCGACCTGAGCACGAATCCCTGCACCGTCGGTAGACCAACCCAACCGAATGGTGCTGGAACCTTGTCGGTACCCCCCGCCCTGCTGTACGGGCGTGAAACCCAGTCGCCGCTGCAGGTAGTGAATCGCGCCGTCAGTCCGGCGTCGGAAATAGGGGTACTCCGGGTTGTCACTGGCAAACCCGGCGTAGGTCAGCGAATCGCCTACTACGCGAGCGTCAAGATAAGAGTTCACTTGTCCGGCGGTGTAACAGTCGGTGATGCCATAACCGCCAAGCGTGGTGGCCTTGTTGGCCTTGCTGTTCGGGTCAAAGTTGTTCTGACCCCAGATCACCCCAAGGTCATTGCCATCAACTGCCATGCGTATGGCAGTACCTGACCAACCAATATTCAGGCGATTGCCAAGTTGATTAGGCCCGCCGCCTTGTTTGATAAACGTGTTGTTGGCTTCGGTTTTTGTGAAGGCGTCAGTGATGCCGTAGCCAGCAAGACTGGTTGACCAGTTCGCTTTGCTGCCCGGGTTAAAGTTCGATTCACACCAGACCAGACCAAGATCCGTTGCGTCCACAGTTGCAACAAGGCCTCGGCTCGACCAGCCGATATAAACGCTGTTGGTGAGTTGATTGAGTCCACCTCCCTGTTTGACGAAAGAAGCGTTGGCGGCTGTTTTTGTGTAACCGTCAGTGATGCCGTAACCCGCAAGTGTCGTCGGGTTTTCGCCTCCCACGACAAGCCCTTTTTGATTGATGCTGACTTTCGTGTAAAAACCGGCAGCGGCGCCGCTGTCTGCCAGAGTGAGGGTGATATCCGCATCGGCAGAACCATCGAAGGTCGCGCTACCGGTCGCCGCACCTTTGAACTTGAAGGTTCGCGCAGTCGCCAGACGGGCCGCTTTGCCCGCGACCGACGTGCCTTGGATAATGGCGTCGATGGCATTCCAGAGTAGCCCGCGCACGGTGGTGACCATCTTGGTCGTAGCCAGCACCGAGCTGCTGTTGCTCGCTTCACTGTCACTGATCGCGTTAGGAATCTGATCGAGTTTGACGTCTGCTTTCGTCGTGGCGCGGGCGCGCAGGTTTGGGTAGTCGCCGTTCTGTGCGGCCCAGTACTTGATCAGCTCACCGGTGACGGGCTCGATCGGGCGTAGATCCGTGATAACCGTCGTCGATGGCAGATCCGCCAGCGGCACCAGGTAATGCCGTGCGCCGGCACTGTCGGTGTAATCCTCTTTGGTTGCGGCGAACACCACTTGGAAGGTGCCGATCACGTCGCTCAACTCACGCTGCAGGACAACATCGAGCCAAGCCTTGTTCGGCACGGACGGGACCGCTACCGGTTGCGCAGTTGTGCGCTCGAGGCGAATACCTTCGACGTAGCCGATCCCCGGTTTCAACTGATAAGCGCTGCCGACCTTTTCCAGTGCCAGGCCGCTGCTGAAGAAACAAGCGCGCCCGAACATGTCACGGTTGCTCTGGCGCTCACGCTCGTCGATACCGTTCAGGCGTGCGGTGAAGTCGTGCTGCCAGGTGCTGGCGTCGACCTTGATGCCCGTCAGTTGCTGCGCTCCGTCAAACACCACCAGAAAGTTGCGCGTGACGTTGTTGCCGATCTGCTCGGGCAGAATGTTTTTGCGCTTCTGCTGGACAGGCACGTAAGCGACGGACAGCAAAACACCCTCGCTGCTCTCAAGGCCGATCCAGTTCCAATCGAAGTCGCCGACGTCCGTGCCCATCATCAGGCTGTAAACGACCTGGTTGGGGTTGACGTACCCGTCCTGGGTGACCGGCCAGGTGTAAACGATCTGGCCGGCAGGTGGTTTGCCGGCGGCGCGATTGACTGGCCCGTTCGGATTCAACCCGGGCACGTTGGCCAGCACAAAGTTGGTGATCTTGAGTGGTTGGCTGGCCGCCTGTTTTTGGGCAATAAGGCTTTCGCCGGCCAGTGTGATACTTGCAGCCATGAATGCTCCTACAGGCTGGCAACCAGCGTTTGCTGGTCGTCGTTGAAGTCGACCAGGGCAATACGCAACTGCACTGGGGTGATGGTGACGAAGTCATAGCGCCTGCAGGTGCGGCCGTACTGACGGATCAGCACGCGCAACAGGTCAGGGTTTTCGGATAGCTGCGAGTCGCTAAGGGTCAACAGAACGACGTCCCAGTCACGATCGGGCATGCGCTCGCTGATCTCGATGTAGCCAACGCCCAGGCGCACCAGGATGCGTTTCAGGCCAGCAGTGCTGCCGGCGTCCACCGAGTTGATAAAGGCGTGCTTCACGCGCAGGCGGAACAGGCTCTCGGGTTCGCCGTTGAAGCGTGTCACGTCCCGTTGCCAGGCCCACAGTTCAAGAATGGACAGGTGGCAGGTGTCAGCGTCGAACTGCAGGTAGGGCCAGCGCAGCCACTCGGCAGCCTGTTCCCACCAGAGCTGGGCGGTGGCCACCAGCTTGGTCAGTTCCAGCCCTTCGAGCCAGAACGGCAATTTGAGCTTGATCATTGCAGTACCACCGACAGGGTGCTGATCCGAGGGATGTCCAAGGCCGACACGATGTCGCTGTTGGAGAATCGTAACGAACTGATATTTGGAAACTGGGCGTGCAGTTCTTCGGTCAGCCGGCTGAAGCTGAAGCGAGACTGCGGAAAAGTGCGCGTCGGTGCGTAGTCACTCTGTGTGCTTTCGCGGAATGCAGCGCGGATGAACAGCCCGATCTCAGCCTGCAGCGTCTGCAGTTGTAGCGCGGTCAGATTGGGCACAGGCCAGACCGTGAGGCCAATCGCGTGCAGCGTCTCCGGCATGGCCTTCGCCAGCAGATCATCGCCGTGGCCGTGGTTTCCGCCATCGCGAATGTGCGTGTTGATTTGCTGCAGGAACGTATCGGCAGGCACGCCGGCATCGAACAGCACGAAAGCATTGGCACTGCCTGGCCCACGCGGCGCGCCGTGTTCAAAGTAGACGCCGTCCGCCGCAACCCCCGGAAACCCGGTGATGATTGCCCGGTACACCGCATCGGTATGCCACTGGTTAACGGCTGAGAACTGGTTGCGCACGCGCAGGCGCAACTGGTCGTCATGCTCGGAATCCGCACCGGGCGTCTTCAGCCAGTCGGTGTTGTTCACCACCTGGACGATGCCGGGTACAGGCTGGGGCAACACCGCGTAATAACCCGGTGCAAGGTTATAGCCGCTGCCGGCGCCAACAGCCTTGACCGGCACCACCAGTTGGCTCTGGCCCTCTTGAAAGCTGCGCGGCTCGCTTGTGACCAACTGATAGATATGACCGTTGAGGGTCGGTGACTGGACGACAGTGCCGATCGGCACTTCCAGTTCGCCACCGGTATTGGCTCGGAAAAACAGCAGTTCTCCGATCGCCACTGTGGCGGCCTTGCGCTCGATGTTCACCGCCCAGGCCAGCATGTCCAGCCACTGCTTGCCGGCAGTCTTGACGAAGAAGTTCGGCAGCACCGTGCCACTTACGAACTCCAGCAGCCACAACACCGGCTTGGTGACCAGAGCCGTGATGATCCGCCAGAACGGGCTGTAAGCGCTGGTGTTGCTCAGCGTGCTGCCTTGCTCGACAGCGAGTTTTTCCCAGGCCTGCTTGAGCTGCGCCTCAGTGGTTGGCACACCGGAATCACTGAGTGCCTTCTTGAAGTCAACGGTCACAGGGTGATCTCCAACAGGCCGAATTTGACGGTCGTGGCGGTGACCAGGTACACACCTGGAGCGCTCTGAACAATCTGCGCAGTGCCTGGCACCAGGCGTTCGTCCGCTTCCACCAGCAGTTCCATTTGCTGAATGCAGTCGCGTTGACGCAACCGATCACGCTCAGCCACCAACGTGATCAGCAATCCGCTTTCCCGGATCAAATGCGCGATGTCCTGGGCGATCGAGGCACGATCAGTCACCAGCAGTGGCTGGCGGGCGGGGTCGAGTACCAGGTCGTTATTCATGATCAACAGATCCACGTACTCGCTCATCAGCCGCCCACCGCCATGGCCATCATGTTTTCCAGCTCCAGCGGGGTCATAGGCTTGGAGGTATTGATGTTCAATGTCTCGACGTGGGTGCCGGGGCGCTGGTTCGGGTTCATTGCGTTGCTTTGGTTCTGGAAGCTTTGCATCAGTCCTCCTTTCGGGACGGCCTCGGGTTTGGTAGGGCTGATCGACGTATTGGCGTTGATCGCCTTGCGGGCTTCGATGCCTTTGTCCGACTTGGCGGGCAGCTCGATGACCTTCTCGACGCGCGCCGGCAGTGCACTTTTGGGCTGCGTTGAAAACGCCAAGTCAGCGGATGCCGGCGGCAGCATGATCGGCTCGGCCTGTTTGATCTGAGGCGCAGGCATCTGCAACGGTTTGAAGGGCAACACGTTGGGTTGTGGCAAGCTGACCGATGACGCGGGCAAGACCTCAGTCTTCGATCCCGTCTGCGCCGCCGATGCGACTTTAGGCCCCGGCGCAGTGCCGGCCGGCGGTTCGGTCACTGCTGTTGGCAGCTGCGGACCGGTCACAGGCGCAATCACCGGCCCGGGCAGATCGGGGACCTTCGGCGGCTCGGGAAGGTCGCCGAACTTGGTTTCGATGTTGACGCCGGGGATCTTGTTGGCCATCTCGATCAGGCCATTGATCGCGCCGTTCACGGTGGCCAGGATGCTGTCCCAAGCCGCTTTGGCGAGGTCAGACCAGCCGCCCATCGAACCAAACCAGTCAGACAGGGTGGCCAACTGTTGGCTGATCCACTGAAACGCAGCGGTGTTCATTAGCGCAGCGCACAGCTCGTCCCAGTACACGACAGCCGCAACCACGGCGGCGACCAGCAGAACGATACCGGCCACGATCAGCAGCACCGGGTTGGCCAGCATGGCGGCGTTGACCAGCCAGATCGCACCCTGCCACAGCAACATGCCGACTCGAACCAGGCCCATCCAGGTGTAAAGCACCACCAGACCTGCAGCGAAGGCCGCGACCAGAACGGTGTGGAACAGGAACATGGCGATGGACTTGAAGCCCTGCCAGTTGAGTAACTTCCAGACAGTGAGCATGCCCAGCCAGACCATCTTGCTGACACCGACAACAAGGGTCAGCAACGACATGGCGGCGATGAAGCCAAAGACGATCAGCGTTGTAATGCCGATGATCCGCGTTATGTTCGGGAAGAGCTGCGTCCAGCGGGTCAAGGTACTGGCAATCCCCACCAGACGATCCATCAACGGGGTCAAGGTCGGAATAAGGGACTGGCCGAACGCGATGCGCAGTGCTTCGACGGCTTTGCCGAACTGCTGCCAAGGGTCGACCATATCCTTGGCCATCTTTTCGGCGTTCTCCAGACCTCGGACCTTGCCCAGCTCGCTGATACCGTTTCGCAGCCGGTCGGTGTCCTTGGCCAGCGCACCGATCACCTGGGCACCTTCACCGCCGAACGCCTCTGTCAGCTTGGTGCCGGCAGCGGCGCTGGTCAGGTCGCCATACTTGGCAGTCAGCTTGTCCAGGATCTGAATCATCGGCAGCGCATTGCCAGCGGCATCAGTGAACGTGAGGCCGGTTTTCTCAGCGGCGGCGCCCATATTTTCGAAGAACGCCTTGTAGCGTCCGCCGGCGTCGCCGCCTTCCATGGTGCTGGACAGCGCACCAATCACGGCCATCTGCTCGGCCACGCCCACACCGGCCTGAGTGGCGATCGCGCCCACTTCCTTGAACGCATCCTTGAGCTGGGCGCCGTCAGTGCGGAACAGCTTCACCGCAAGCGCCGTTTGCCCGGTCAACTGCTCGACCCATTCGACTTTGCCCACTTTGTCGGCTTCGGTCTTGAACAAGTTGTACATGGTGCCCAGGTACGCGCCGGTGGTTTCCGCGTCGGACTTCGTGACCTTGGCCAGCAGGTTGCTAGAACTAGTGATAGCGGCCAACTGACCGCCGACCAGACCCTTAATGGCCCCATCGATGACGCGTGACGAGGCGACAAATTCGGCAGCGCTGGCCGCGTAATCGATCGAGAATTCCAGGGCGGTGCGGTTAAGTGACGACAGTGCGTCCTCAGCAGTCCCAAGGGCGCGCATGTCGCCCAGTGCCCGATTGACTTCCAGCGCCGGTTCCAGGGACTCGGTGATAGCCACACCTGCGCCCACCATGCCGGCCAGGCCTGCACCCATCTGAATGATGTTCTGCTGACTCTGGGCGGCAAGGTCGCTAAAGCTGGTTTTCACCTTGCCCAGGGGGGCACTGACCTTGTCGGTCAGATTGAGGATGAAAGCCAGGCGGGCGGAACGGTCAGCCATCGGGTCTATCCGTTAAAGGCAGTGGAAATGCCATTGGCGACGGCAATTTCCATGCGTCTCCAATGTTCGTCTTCCAGCCACTTGGCACTACCCATGCTCTCGATCGTGGGTTCAGCGCCAGGAAGCCAGCGTTGGGTCAGGGCCAGTAGCTGGCCCAGCCCGTCATCGGTCAGGCCTTCGGCGTAGGCGAGGGCTTTTTTACGATCACTTGAACGTCTGGCGAGTACTCTTCAAGTAACGCACCGGCCATGGTCATGGTGGTGACCGGGTTTTCCAGCAATTGCTTGAGCGCGGTTTTGTCTTCCTGCTTTACGGTGCCCATCAACAGGTTGTGCGCCGGTGCGACCTTGTTGGCCTGGGTCGTGGCGTTGAAGTACTTGGTGACGTCTTGGGGCGTCAGGGAGAAGGTGAATTCCAAGTTGCCCATTTCCAGGGTGATGCTGCGGTTTACTTCGCTCATGTCGGTGTTTCCGTATGGTTGAGTTGTAAAGGGTCAGGGTTGTGCCGGCGTGCGTTGCACGACCTGGCGGATGTAGTCCTGCAGGCCGAGGATCATTTGCCGACTTAAGGCGAGCTGATCTCGGAGGGTGAAATAATCCGATCGAGCGTCTGCTGCGAGTTCGGCGCTGCCTGCATCAGCCAGGCCGGCGGCTTCGGCGGCGGTGGACACAGATCCGGAGGCAGGACAGGTGGCGCGGATCCACAGCCGGCTAGAACCATCGCCAACAGTGCGGCGCAGGCGGTCGTTTTCAGTGAGTGCATTGCTCAGTTCCGTGGTGTTTCGTTGATCGATCGCGTCTCGCTCGGCGAGCATTTCGCTGCTGAGGCGTGCCGCTTCGCGCAGGCCTTTCACTTCAAATTGAACGCTGCCCAGGTCTTTCAGCGCGTCATCACGCTGGTCCACGACACGCATGAACCAATACAACGGCACCAATGCGGTGATCAGCATCACGATGAGAGCGAGTCGGAACGGCGAAAGGGTCATCTCAGACATAGCTCCATCTCGGCCAGCCGGCGGTTGTGCAGGCCACGGATAAAGGTCTTGCGACCGTCGGCACCGGTCACATATGCCCACACCGGCGTCGTGCCGTCTGAGGCCCAGGCCAGTGCCTTGCAGCCCTCGGCAATACGTCCCGCGTTGATCAGGCCGACGGCGCGGCTCGCGCACGTCGTCGGCACGCCGAAGTTGTGACCATGGCTGCTTAAGGCGTCGAACGTGTTCTGCCCGACCGCCTGATTGGTCAGGCAGTCGGCCAGGCTCAACTGACCCTTGGCGATGACCAGGCCTTCAACCTCGGCGCACCGCGTATCGGACCAGTAGTCACCGACCACGACCGGATCCGGACTGGTATGGCGGGTGATGCCTTTGCAGACAGTAGGCAATCCACCGGCCAATTTGTCGGCATAGACGACGTTCTGGCCGTTGCCTTCCCAGGTGCCCAGGAACGCGGTCAACGTGCCGCTGCAGAGCACCAAAACGCCGGCGACGATCTTGTTGCGCAGGCTCATACCTTGGCTTTCCAATCACGCAGCATCTGGCGGTACTTGGGGGCCAAAAGCAGGATCTGCAGCACCATGTATAAAGCGGTCAGCATGTAGGCCACTGCCGACCAATCGACAGCACCTGTCACACCAGTGGCGGCAACGCCGATGGCGGGCGACACCTTCACCAGGGCAATGGCGGTGTCCTGAGCTGCTTGATTCGCGCTCATCAGCGAAATCCTTTTTCGGTCAGGGTTTGGCAAGGCACGCAACGAGTCATGCCGCCCAGCGCCTGGCGCGCTGGCGGGATCTCCTTATCGCAATCCTCGCAATGGGTAAGGCTTGGCCCGCTTGCTCGCGGCTTGGCCAACTGGGCCGCAATGGCTTGGTCGCGTTGTCGCTGCTCCAGAGCCTGCGCACGATCGAACGGGCAGACCATTACGTCAGGCCTTCGATTTCAGCAGCAGCCAGGTAAGGCACGCCGTTGATCTTGATAAAGTCCGGACTGGTGACGTCGAACGGCACCTTGTGGGTGTTCTTCGCGCCGCCCTTGGGGTCGATACTCAGCAGGCTGGAGACGCGAACCTTGCAGCCGAATGCCTCGATACGCAGTTCCTCTTCACCGGCCTTAGCGAAAAACACGATGTCGAACGGTTCCAGCTCACGGAAACTGCCAGAAGCTTTCGCCTGCTCGATCAGCAGATTGAAGTTGGTGGTGTCCAGCTCCAGTTCGCCCGCCGCAGCGACATCGCCATCAACATGACCGTTGGGCACACCCTTGGTCTGGGCCACGGTGCTGTTGTCCGTGATGTCCAGGGTGCCGGCCTCGACGTGAACGAGCAGATCGCCCAGGTTCACGTCGAAGTTCTTACCGCCAATTTTTGCGGCCATGGGGTTACTCCGAATCCGTTACGGAAAGATCGAGCGCGATGTTTGCGGTCAGGTCTTTCGGGCAGTTGAGGGGGCGCAGCTTGAGGTAGGCCACGACAGAGGTTTTGCTTGTCCAGGTCAGCACGATGTCGCCGTCCTTGGGCTGCTCGATCTCGCCTGGAAACACCTGGCCGGCGAACTTGGTGGACTTGGCCATCGCACGCAGCGGGGCCATGAGCTTGGAGGTGGTGGTGGCCATGCTGTTGGCCGAACTGTTCAGGCTCCGATCGCCCACATAGCGAATGAGCAGGATCCGCACGCGGCGGGCAGCCTTGTCCACGACACGCAGGTTTTCGATCACCTGGAAGTCACTGCCAGGCGCGTCCAGCAGATTGCCGTCGCCCCAAAAGGTGCCGGGATAGTCCGGATATGTCTGCGGCACCGACAGGCGCGCTGCGTCCAGTTGTGTCAGCACGGCTGACGTCAGTGCTACGCCGTCCAGATCCTTGGGTTCAGCGCCCAGGCCTACCAATGCGCCAGTCGCCACGCGCATCGGCGTGTCGGCCACGCTCACGGAAGCGTTGGCCAGACGACCAGCCAGAACGCCCAGATTGTTGCCGTGCAGTTGCGGTACCGGCAGGACCCGAGGCGCAGCCAAGCCGTCGACGATGGCCTTCTGTTCGACGACATAGGCGCTCCAGGTCAACTGCGGGGCGATGCCGGCAGTCGCAGCCATCACAAAGATGCGGCGGCCGAGCTTGTTGCTCAGGTCAGTCGCTGCAACGTGCATTGCTGACAGCTCGGCCTGTGTGGTCGATGGCTTGACGATCACCACCGCTTCGAAGGAATACGTGCGGGTCGCGCTCTCCAACGCCTGTTGCCAGGTGATGTCGTCCGCGATCGGAGCGGCCACGCAAGCCCAGCGATCGCCGCCGTTGCTACGTGCCGCCAAGACTTGGGTTTTCAGGTCGCTGTCCGGTACGCCCAACTGGATATCCAGATCGCTCTGGGTATCCAAGGGGATCAGCTTGCCGACGTTCTTTGCGGCGGGACCGATGAACAGGAAATAGCGTTCGATCTCGCTCACGGCACCCTGGCCGAGGTTGAGATTGTTAACGCTGACTTTGCCGAGTGCCATAAAGCGGTGCCTCGTTAGCGGGGGGAATTAAGGATTTGTTGCAGCACCAGATTCACCAGCTGGCTGGTTTCACTTTCGCTGGCACCGAGGAACTGACGTGCAGGTAGCCGGATATCCCAGCTTTGCGCGCCGGCAGATTCGGCTCGTTGGTCATCCAGGACGCGGATCAACAATCCCGCCCGGGCATAGTTCAGGTGTTGCTGTATCCACGCCACGGATGGGCGTGTCAGAGTCTTTTTGCCGGTCTGGCGAGTTTTGAAGCCCAACCGACGCAAGCTCTTTGCCTGCTTTTCAGTGGCAGCGGTGCCCGGAGGGACCTTGTTCCACTCACGCATCTGCGCGGCAGTGCGCCGTTCGGACACGCCGTTGTGTTGCTGCGAGGCGACCCAACGGGTCAGGGTGTTACGCCAGCCCAGTTCGGCTTCGTTTCCGGTGAGGCGTGTGATATCGAGCAGCTTGCCCAGGCCCGCTTCCATCTTTTTCTTGCCCTTGGACGAGTCTTTACGGGCCTCAAACGGTGTGCCGTCCAGGTTCTGCTGGTTGCGGATGCGCTGGCGGCTCAGGCTGCGTACGCGCTTGGCCACGTTGTTCAGCAGGCGCTTACGCTTGGGCGTCGGCAACTCCATCAGAGCCAGCAGATCCTGGGCTTCAAGCATGCCGCGAATGTCCAGATCAAAGGCCATGGCCGTTCACCTCGCCGGTTTCTGCGACCCACAGCTCGAATGGCACGAATGACCAGGTCTTACCGAAGGCCTCGATTTCGCCTTCCAGATCCTCGGCCAGGTACTGGGCCTCGGTGAACTGAACTTTGATGTCGACGTCGGCCAGGTCGTTGTCGAGCATGACCACGTCGAATACGACATTGGGCAGGCCGTCACGGTCCTGGTCGTGGGTTTCCAGCCAACTGCCCACCAGGGCAAACAGCCGGGCCGGGTGATCCGCGAAACGCTCGATCGTGATTGTTGCGCCGTAGTTCATGTCACCCATGTGCATGCCTTGGGTGTCGGGCTTCCAGACCAGTTCGACTTGCACCTGGTCGGTCCAGCTGTCGAGCTGTTCCGGGGCCACCAACTGGCGTTCCAGCAGGTACTGGGTCAATGCCTTGAGCTTGATCACAGCAGCACCGCCGTAATGCGGCCACGGCCCTGCAGGGCGCGCACCGCTTGCTGACTGAATGCTAGAAACGTGTCTTCGCGTTCCGGGGCTTCCTTGCCGGTGTTCTCGGCGCTTTCGCGACGGGTCACGGTGGCGAACTGCTGCAGGGCACTTGCCTTGGCGCGGCAGTAAACGGCGCGTTTGTACAGCTTCGCCTTGAATGCACGCTCAGGCAGCAGCATCGGATCTGCTGTTTCCACAGCGACGATGCCCGCCCCAAGCCAGCTGGTTTTGAGCTTGGCCAGGTCGGAGTTGACCTCGGCCATAGCGATGAACAGGGCGTCGGTCAGCAGGTCGCCCAAGAATTCCGCCGGCAGGCGGTAGCCCTTCTGGAACTCAGCCACGGAGAGGTTCGGCCAGAAGCCGTCGTTCTCGATCGCCTGTTCCACGATGGTGGTGGGTTTCCCGGAAAAGCTCATTGCTGGCCGCTCGAATAGGGCGGGGAGCCTGTTTTCAGTGGGACGGTCCATAAATAGGCGGCTCACTTCCACAGGTCCCCGCTGGGGGGGTAGTCGGTTACTCGGAAGCCGGGGTAGCGGCCGCTTGTTTTTCCAAGGCCCTGCGGACCTCTTTGATGCGAGTGTTGTTACCCGCTGCCGCGTAGAGCTCCGTGGAGCGCTCGAGATGCTTGAGCGCGACGTCCCACTGCTTCGCCTCCATGGCGCGAATACCGATCAACTTGTGGTACTTGCTTGGGATCTGCTCCGTCAGTTGCCATTCGCCATCAACACGCGGCAACAGATCGGACAGGTAGGGCTCAGGGCTGCGCTGGGCGGTGTGTTCGGCGAGTGCCCAGTCATATACGGCGTCAGCAACAAAGGTCTGGATATCCCGGCGGAAGCGCTCCGGCATCTGCTGGCCCTGCTCCATCAGGAAGTCAGCCAGTTCCAGGGCGTCTTCGAACTGGGACGTGTCGAACAGCCAGACCATGACCTGCACGGCTACGCGGTTCGGGAAATTCAATCCCGATTCGCAGTAGCGCTGGACGTATTCCTGGTACTTGGGCAAAAGCTCAATGCGCTTGAGCAACTGCTTACTGGCCAAGTTGTTTAGGTCACCCAGGCGCGCCAGATCCACGTCCAATGCTGCTTCCTGCAGCATCAGGTTCTTGCGCGCATTAGCAGGACTGCTCAGCGCATCAGCTGGGGTGTAAGGCATAGCCGCGCTCGACTGCGCTGCGGCAACAGCGGTTACACCCATGGCCAAGGTGCGGCGCTTGTGCGCCAGGGCCAGGCTCACGCCGCGAGCTCCACGTTCTCGGTCAGTGCGATCTTTTCCAACTGCTCGATCACATAACCTTCGTTGCGGCTGTTGTAGTCCTCGACGCGGGAGCGTTTCGGGTTGTCGACCGTCTGCTTACGCCAGCTGGAGTCCTGGAAGTAGATCGACAGGTTGTCCCAACTGGTAACCAGCACGCCGTTGACCGGGAAAAACGGCACGCTGAAGCTCGGCAGACCGCCGTAGGTGGCGATCACCTGAGCATCTTCAATGCGTTCTTTTTCGGTCGGGACGTCGCCCTGTTTGGCGTACAGCTTGGCCTTGTCAGCCGCTAACAGGTCGGAACCGATGATCGCGATCAGGTCGCCACCGTCGCGCAGGCGTTCGTCGACCATCTGCTTGGTGTCGTGCACCAGGGCGTCGAGGTTGGCGTAGTCACCGTTCGGGCCGAGGGTGACTTTGCCGGCGACCTTGCCTTCTTTGAGCACCTGCTGCGGCGCCTGATCGCGCAGTTGCTGCAGCCAGCCTTTGTTGACGTCCTGCAACATCGGATACTGCTCGATGTCGCTCTGCTCGGCAGCATGCGTACCGTGGAAGCCGACCATGATGCGGTCCAGGGCGATCTGTTTTTGAACCGCTGCGGAGTACTTCTGGTGGAAGTCCGGAAACTTGGCCCAGGCATCGATTTTCGCGTACGGGAGGCCTACGTCGGATTCAGTGGAAGACAGCTCGTAAGTGGACTGATCCAGCGCCGACGCATCTTTGGCTTCGCGGTCTTTCGTCTTCGTATTGGTGCGGCCGGTAACTGGGCCGGACACGCCGAGGAACACCTTTTGCCCTTTGATCTCGGTCACCGGAATGACGTTGATCCGCTGCAGGAAGTCCGACTTGGCCGTGATGGCCTCGTTCAGCTCCTGGGCAATCGTCGGATCGACGCTGAATTGCTTGGTGGCCAGATTGACACCATAGCTTTCAGCAATGGCGAGCTGCAGCTCCGCATACATTTGGGCGCCGAAGGCGCTCAGGGAATAGGCCATGGTCAGAGTACCCGCTTCTTAACGGTGGATACCGGACCCGCGTTGCGCGGCAACTGGCGACCGTTAGGGGTGTTCTGCAGTGCAGAGAATTGCTTCTGCAGCGCGTCCAGCTTCGCCAGTACGGATTGATTGCCCTTGGCCTTACGGCGGAACTCGCGCTCCTCTTCGGCAGTGGCGACGATGTCGTCTACGGCCGTGCTGACATCATCGATCAGATCCTGATCGGGTTCGGGTGCATCTGCGGCGGCAGGCTCAATGACGGCTTGAAGGCCGGCAGCGACAACCAGCAGCTGCGCCACCAGGGCTGTCAAAGCCGTTGCTGTAGCTTCATCCATTGGGGGTTTGCTCTCTGTGTTGGGTGGAGTGGGTTCGGTGGGCAGCACGTCGGTGGCGAACCGCTTGAAAAAAGCGGTCAGGGCGTTGATTAATCCGCTCTCGCCGGTATTCGGGCTGTCATCCTGCAGGCGGCCAAGTTCGACCGAGGCCGCGTAATACGAGGCGCGGTTATTCTTGTGGGAGAAATAGAGTTCCTGAGTGCCTACGCTCGCGGGCTGGTCGGTTACGCCCATGCCGGTCAGGTAGGCTTTGCCCTTGCCTCGGAAGTCGGGGGTGATCTCGATGCTGGTGAACAGTTTCTGGCCCTGGTCATTCAGGTAGAGCAGACGATCGTTAGGCTTCAATTGCGCTTCCAGCGCCACTTCGCCCGGTTCCAGATCTTCGGCTTCTTCCACGAGGCGGACGGCGTAAACGGTGCCGTGGGAGCCAGGCCAGCGCTCGTGATCGCACCAGATCACTGCCGTGTAAAAGGATGGCTTGTAGGTTTCAGCGATATCGCGCAGTTCCTGGGGAAGGATCACTCGGCCATCAACGGTCGCGCCGCTGGTGGCGACACGTTTCCAGAACGAAACAAGGGAACGGGGCATGGGGATAACTGCGCTCAATCGGTGATTTGAGCCGCCAAGATATGGAGCGAATCGCCCTCTAACAAACGGTTCAATTGCGCGTTTCTCCTAGATTCAAAAACTAGGAGGAGCACGGAATTTAACACCGCGTTTTCACCGTTTTCGCCGCATAGACTGCGGCCCATGTACTACTCGACCGAAGTTAAAGAAGCCGCCAAACGCCTGTTTCTGCGCCGCTGTAAGGCCAAGGAAATTCAGGCGCAACTCAACCTGCCCAACATACGGATCGTTTACTACTGGATCCGCCAGGGTGGATGGGAGGACATGCTGTCGGACGAGGAACCGCTGACCGCTGTTGGCCGGCGTATCACCTTGCTCTTGGACAAGGTCGGCAGCCTGTCCAAGGACGATTTAAACGAACTCGACCGGCTGACCGCCGTGCGCGAACGACTGCTGAAGCAAGCAGCCAAACCGGCAACGGTGGCGACAGCGTTCGGCGATGACCAGGGCGAACCCGAAGAACCTCGCCAGCGGACGCGTGGTGAACGTTCCGGCCGTGGCGAAGGCGGCGGCAAGAAGAAAGAGAAGAAGGCCAAGAACGACATCAGCGGGCTGACCGAAGTCGACTTCCTGGATAAGTTCATCAGCAAAATGTACCGCTACCAGCAGGAGCTGTTCGCGGCCAAACAGAACCCGCTGACTTGCCGAATCCGCAACATTCTCAAAAGTCGGCAGGTGGGCCTGACCTATTACTTCGCCGGCGAAGCGTTCATGGACGCGGTGTTGAGTGGCGACAACCAGGTCTTTCTGTCGGCCAGCCGATCGCAGTCCGAGATCTTCCGCAGTTACATCATCCAGTTCGCCAAGCAGTGGTTCGACATCGAGCTGACCGGCAACCCGATCGTGCTGAGCAACGGCGCCGAACTGCGCTTTCTCAGCACCAACAGCAGCACTGCCCAGGGCTACCACGGCCACGTCTACGTCGACGAGTATTTCTGGATCCGCGACTTTGAAAAACTCAGCACCGTGGCCAGCGCCATGGGCACCCACAAGAAGTGGCGCAAAACCTACTTTTCGACGCCTAGCGCTGTGTCGCACCAGGCCTACCCGTTCTGGACCGGCGAAGAATTTCGCAACAGCAAGCGCGGAAAAAAGGTCGGCGGCACCTGGCCGATCGAGGCCGCGTACGCCCAAGGCGCGCTGTGTCCGGACGGCCAATGGCGCAAGACCATCACCATTCAGGATGCGATCGACGGCGGCTGCGATCTGTTCGACCTCGAGCAGCTGCAGCTGGAGTACGACGAGGACAAGTTTCAGCAGCTCTTCTACTGCAAGTTCATCGACAGCACACAGAGCGCGTTCGGCCTCAAGGATCTGGAGCGGTGCTATTCCGACCTGTCGCTGTGGGAGGACTACAAACCCGAGGAGGAACGACCGTTCGGCAACAGCCCGGTCTGGCTGGGATATGACCCTAGCCGGACTCGCGACGACGCGACGTGCGTTGTCATCGCCCCGCCGCTCGAGCCAGGCGCGAAGTTCCGGATCCTGGAAAAGCACAGCTGGCGTGGTCACTCGTTCACCTACCAGGCCGCTCAGGTCAAGAAGCTGACCGAGCGTTTCAACGTCCAGCACATCGGCATCGATGTCACCGGCGTGGGTTACGGCGTGTTCGACCTGGTGCGCGACTTCTACGCCAAAGCGACGCCCATTCATTACAGCCTGGAGGCGAAGAACGCCCTGGTGCTCAAAGCCCAGGACACGATCCAAGGCAGCCGCATCGAGTGGGATGCCGGATGGACCGACATCGCCCAGGCGTTCCTGACCATCAAACGCGGCACCACCAACAGCGGCCAAGTCACCTACAGCGCTTCGCGTACCGACGCGACCGGCCACGCCGACATCGCGTGGGCGGTCATGCACGCCTTGGCCAACGAACCTTTGAACACCAACAAGCGGCGTCGTAGCCGCTACGTCACGAGTGGAAACAATGCCCAATCCTCGACACAAAAAACGCCAGGTCAAACAGCAGGCACGACAGCAGCAACCCATGCGGGCGTTTACGTTCGGCGAACCCGAACAGGTGCTGTCGGGCAACATCGGGGAGTACCTGGGCGTATTTCTCAGCGACGACGGAGAGATCTACAAACCGCCGGTGTCGCGGCCTGGCCTGGCCAAACTGTTGCGCGCCAACGCGCACCACGGCGCAATACCGAAGTTCAAGCGCAACCTGCTGTTGCGTGAGCTGATGCCCTCGGCCGGCTGCAGCGCTCGAACCATGGGCTGCGCGGGGCTGGATTACATGGTGTTCGGGGAAGCCTTCTTCTACCGCGACACCAACGCCTTCGGCCAAGTCCTGGAGCTGCAGCACCTGGCAGCGATCAACATGCGGATCAAGGTCGACGGTGGCTTCCGGATGCTGCTGCCCGACAACAAGTTCATGGACTTCGATCAGGACGAGATCGAGCACGTGCTCGACTATGACGTGGAACAGAACATCTACGGGGTGCCGGACTACCTGGGCGGCATGCAGGCACTGCTGCTCAACGAAGCCGCCACGTTGTTCCGCCGGCGCTACTACAGCAACGGCGCCCACGCCGGTTACATCTTCTACACCAATGACCCCGACCTGACCGAGGAGGACGAGGACAACCTGCGCGCGCAGATCAGCTCCAGCAAAGGTGTGGGCAACTTCCGATCGATGTTCGTCAACATCCCGAACGGCAAAGAGAACGCCATCCAGATCATCCCCGTGGGGGACTTCCAGGCGAAAGATGAGTTGGAGAAGGTGAAGAACATCACCCGTAACGATGTGATTGCCGCGTGGCGGATGAACCCCGCACTGGCCGGGATCATCCCGGAGAACAGCGGAGGGTTCGGCGACATTGAAAAGATTGATCGGGTTTACACCAACAACGAGATTCGACCGATCTGTCAGTTGTTCGACCAGTTGAATGATTCACTGCAGCCTGATCGGCGTATCGGATGGCGTGAACCTGTTGAGTCAGGCGCAGCGACTTAAAGTTGCTTCACGTAGAATAGTGTACGTACGTACACCATCGGGGAGGGGAGCAATGCGGATCATTTGTAGGGATTGTGCGGGTAAGGCTCGGATTGATTCACGCGAAAATATGAATGTGGAATACGCAAAGCTGTACTGCCAGTGCCTCAACCCACGTTGCGGGCATACATTCGTGATGAACCTTACCTATTCACACCCCTTGCGTCCTTCGGCCCAATCGGTCGACCAGTTGATTTTCGACCGACTACGTGAAATGCCGCCTGCTCAGCAGCGTCAGTTATTCGATCAGCTTAGTTCGCTACCTCTCTGAATAAACACCTCTCTCAGTTCTCTAGAACATTCCAGTAGTCGACCGTGACTCCAAGTCATGGTCGCTACCACACCGCCGCTTTCCTCTTCGCTCAGTGGTCTAGCCCCGACTGATACACTCAGTGACATTAATACTTTTGCTACCTCTTCGATGATGTCTCTTGTGTGAATAATAGTTCGCTCGTCCATTTCTATGGCTCCATGCTGGGCGGGTCAGATGCCGGGCACTTTACGTATTTAAAAATTAGATTGTCAAATAATATTTTATATCGGGTTAGACGTCGCCTTAGTTCCCTATAAACCCAAGCTACACCGTGAGGTTGTATCTGTGAAGCCCCCGTGTTCTGGTGCTTTGGTGAGATTGTTCATTGTAGAAATTTCATTAGCGACTGCATGAATTTATACTTTCATGCGTACGTGAGTATCGACGTACGTACGCATTGCACTGTTCATTTGTAGGTGCTTTTTAGTTGTGAAATTCTCGTGGAGGTTTTGTATAGCTAAACTATTGCTCAGTTTTTTTGAGGTTTGGTTTTTTGTGCTGTTGATCTTAGCTGGGTGTATCTGCATGAAATTATGGTTTCATGTATGTCAAGGAATAATGGTGCGCAGAATATGCTTTGTTTTCAGACACAAAAAAGGGCGCCGAAGCGCCCAAGTGGATCAGAGTATCAATGAATTTTAGCCGCTAAAAGTATTACGGCTTATTGCGGGGCGTCGTCAGCGTGACTACGCCATAACGCCGATGACCGTGCGGATCTTCGAAAGCGGCGACCACCAGGCCCGCCGGCAACGGAATATGCGCCATGCCATTCCCGGTGTTGTGGTGGAGAAGGGCGGTAGCCTCAACCAGGTGAAAGTCGGCGGGCAACTCCATCTGTTTGCGGGCGTCGTCGTACTGCGCCTCACTGACTGCTACAAACTGACCGTCGATCAGCATGGGCTAACTCCTTTCTGTTGTACTGCTATTGGTTTGGCGAGCAGTCGAGCGACCACGTCAGCATCGCGATCGGACAGATCGCCCAAGGTTAGAGCCATTTCGGCCAAGCTTTCGAGACGCTGCCGGGCGTCCGGGGTCTTGTGAACCAGGTAGCCAATCAAGGCCGCACCAATCATCGCCGTCGCCAAAAGAGGGCGAGGGGGCATGAACGTGCTGCTGCGTGGGCCGGGCGGTGTGATAGCCTTGCTACCGCTGCTGCTTGGGTGCTGTGCTTGCATGGTGTTGCTCCTCTTGTGGTGGTTGGTGTCGGGGAGCTGCAACTCCTCGACACCGTCTCTCTTATGCTTGCCGCAATTGGCTTGCCGTAAATACCGGGCGCTGTTCACAGCGCACTTCAAACAATCCCAGGTCATGCCCATCCACATCGCGCATATGCACGACCGTGATGAACGTCGGCGTGTCCTCCGGGTGATCCCTCCAATGTGCGGCCGCTGCCAGCTCGGCCAGATCTTCCGGTGAGCGCTCGTCGACGTAGCTGCTCGGTAACGGCAGCTCGCCGGGTAGGGTGTTGGCTACGAAGCGAATAATCATTGTTGCCCCCTCCTTACGCTTGGCGCACCAGGTGAACCACAAAGTCAGATGGGATTCCGGAGTGAATGCCCTGGGCTTGCAGATTCATCGCGGCTTTGATCTGGAACTGGGTGCAGTCGTCGTCCAGGAATTGCTTGGCCCCGGCCATTGCTTTCTCTGCGATCAGGTTCACGAAGTACGGGGTAGTCCACTGTTGGCCGACGAGGATTGGCGCCTCGATCCCCTGCTTTTGCAGTTCGGCTTGAATGGCGCGTAACCGGGTGGTTTTGCCCGTGGCTTGGCCGCCGGTGATGACTTGTACTTGCATGGTGTTGCTCCTTCTTTATGAGCCTGGGTCTCTTGATCCAGGAGGGTGAGTCGAGTCCGCCAGTAAAAAACGCGCGCAAGACCGCTCGGAGTCCGGAACATCCGGAACATTTAAAAAGTGATTGGCTGTAACCCCTGATTTACGGGGCCTGTAGCTGAGCGAAAATGTTCCGGTACTACCGGAACATTCCGGAACACGTTTTTTTGTGAATCGGCTGTAAGCCTTGTGTTGTAAGGACTACAGCCGTGTTCCGGTAAAAACGCTGACCGGAACATTGCCGGAACATGCCGGAACACAATCCGTTCCGGTGTGTTCCGGAATGTTCCAGTGCGACCGGAACATTTTTTTCTAAGTAACTGACTGTATTTATTGATGTTTATATCTATTGAATAGAAATGTTCCGGATGTTCCGGACAAATAAGGGGACTTCGCACAAAAGCCAAGCTCTTACCCATGCACACCCGATACACCTGCTGACCCATACGTTTCATGAGGCCTCTCCCCGCTTGCTGAAGAACCACAGCCACAGAGAACGCTTCTCCAGTCGTGACCGTGCTTTACGCGTCTCAATGAATTTGTGGGTGGTGCTGGTGGCCAATGCACGGCGCAACTGGGTGTCAGGAATGACGTCTTGGCCAGCCTTTCTACAGGCCTGCTGGAAATGCTCGATATTGATGCCGATGAGTTCTTTGTCGATGCTGTGGTTGAGCGTTTCGCGGGTCTCTTCACGTTCGCCTTCGGCATCGATGATGGTCACCACGTCTTCATTCAAGTAGTGATAGATCTGCCAGAACTTGGCGGCGGTCGGGTTCTCCGATCGGCAGCGCTGTTGGCGATCGATGGCGCGGGCCTCCAGATGCTTAGCCAGGCTTTCTGTGTCTCTGTCCGTCCAGGTGGGAAACAGCGCCTGGGTTGCGTAGGCCGCTGCAAGGACTTGCGCGAAGCTCTGGACGATCCGCGCTTCCGTCAGGGCGTTGATGGACTGAAGACGTTTTTCATAGCGTGGGAATGCCTCGAAGTAGCGTTCCAACCATTGCTTCTCGAAAGCCAGTACACGGCGCAGGAAGCCGCCCAGCTCCTTGGCTTTCATGATCTTCAACCGATCGGCCATCGGCTTTAGGGCCAGCGAGTGGTGATCCTTGGTGCAGTGCATATGCACGATGCGCGAAAGAATGGCCTCGGAGCCATCCACGGTTTCGTTCTGTGAGATGGCCAAGGCACCGCGCCAGATGCTGGTGCGCGTCTCGTTACCGGTAGTCTTCGCGCCGGTTACACGTACAGGGGCGTGATAGTCATACAGCGTCTTCATTTCATCCCAGGCGAACTGCACCGTCACCGAACGGCCCTGAGCATCGGTGTAAGTCCGATCGGATTCGATCAGGACAACCGGTAAGTTGCTGACTTCGGAAAGGGCGCGTGAAAGGCCCACGGCGCTGGCACCGGTGCCACTGGGTTTGATCCCTTCCATATTGTCGCGACCGATCAGGCGCCACAGGAATCTAAGTAGGGTGGACTTGCCCGCGCCTGGTTCGCCGGTCAGCTCGAGGAAAGGGAACGAAGCCTGCTGAACTCCGATCTGTTGAACGAACAGCGACGCTGTCCACCACGACAATGCCGCAAGGCCATTCAGGCTATGAACTGCCAGGAAGTCGGGAAACCACTCCGGATCAAAGTCGGTACCGCGTTCGAACTTTGTGTTTACCAGGGCGGTTTTCACCCCGGCACCTTTGACTTGGATGAAGCCGTGACCGTTGACCTGCAGCTCTCTACCGCAATGAAAGCGGAACTGGGGATAGCAGTAGGTGCCTGAGTCTTCGTCGTAGCCAATGAACGGCAGGCTGCGAACAGTGCGCACCGGACGCCGCTCATCGTTCAGCCATTTGGCTTTGAGCATCGCCAGCTCACGAGCGCCGCCCTCAAAGTTTCCGCCTGGCGTGAAGTCGAGCATTGCCCGAACGAAACCACGCGGCTCTGCAATGGCGCTCGATGGTAGTGGTGCCTGAACGCTCCGACTGCGATCGGGAAAACGGAAATCGAAGTAGTAGCGTTGCTCGCCGGTGATGATGTCTTTTTCGAGGTAATCCAGGCTGGGGATGCAGTTGGAGATTTGCGCTATCTTCACATTGCGGGAAAAGATCTCGCGGTTGCCGTCCACCTTGTCTTCGCCCAGATCCTTGCTCAGGTCTGCTTGATTGACTCGGGCCGAATACAGTTGGTTACGGAACTCCAGCAGATAGAACCCTGCTGGCCGGCGCAGGTACAGCAAGTAGGCAAGTGTGTTTGTGCTTTCAGCGGTGAACAGCCGGCCGCGATAACAAGCGTCGTCCAGAAATTTGTCGTCCAGTTCACCATCCCGGTATACATCATCCCAATCGCGTTCACCGGCGAGAGCAACCCAGGCTATTTCCGTCATGCCGCGCAGCATCTTCAGATACTTGGGAATGTATTTGTGACCGGCTTTGTCGTCATCAAGGCCGATGACCCATGTCACCAGCTTGCCTTTATTCGCTTCCACGATCGCCCAAGGGAAGTTCACGCAACTGATCGATGCGATCGCCTTTTTGCCGGCCAGGTGTAGCGCGATCGCGTGGAAGATCCCTTCCACGACGTAGACCCGATCGCTCTTTTCAATGGTTTGCCCTGGTGGCGTCCAGCCGCTGTTCTGGTAAGACATTTCGAACTTGATGCCGGCTTTGTCGCCTTTGTTGGCGGCAACCATGCTCTCGTCGATGATCCTTTCCCAATAACCATTGCACAGCGGAAAACGCACG
Source organism: Neoscelio sp. ZL-2020 (assembly GCA_022817345.1). Lineage (NCBI taxonomy): Eukaryota > Metazoa > Arthropoda > Insecta > Hymenoptera > Scelionidae > Neoscelio > Neoscelio sp. ZL-2020. Next base: position 26,900 of record JABFPR010000002.1, read on the forward strand.
GTATCGGCCCAAACGCCCGACTTCATCTTGCGTTTAGCTTGGGTGTACCAGCCGGCGAGTTTGGCTACATCAAAACCGCGGTTGCGCTTTAGATAGGCGTCTGCCGTGGCGTTGGGATTGGCTTCAGTAGCCGGGAAACGCTCGCTCAAGTTTTCGAACAGGTAGCTGTAACGCTCCCGTGTGTTCTGTTCGAACTGGCACTCGTTATCGCGGTTGCACTTCAACCGGTAGGGCTTTTCTCTACTGATGAATAGCTTTTGCTGACCGCAGTTAGGACAAGTGCCTTTCTGTAGGTACTTGTCACTGACGTCCTTGAAGTCCAGCTCTCTATCGTTCTCCAGCGCCTTGACGACGTCAGTCTGATAGATCTCTTCGAATTGGTCGGAGGTAATGCGTGTTCTTGCGTTCATCACCGGGCCTTAGCGCTTGGAAGAGGTCGGTTTGGCAGACACGCGTTCGGCTTGTTCTGCTGCTTCCATGGCCAGGGCGACCATATTGATCAGCAGAGCTTCTTTGGATCCCTCGGCCTTGGCACGAATAAGGATTCGGCCGCGCTCGATGTCGTTACGGATCGCACGTTCGGATTGTCCCGACCGACGCGCAAGCTCCCGAACTGTTGTGTAGGGCGTGTCTATGGTGATCTGCATTTGATAAGCTCCTTCGTCATATGTGCAGTAAAAGTACACATATGAGGATATTAAGTACTCAAATGAGTAAGGTCAAGGGGCGCACATGGAACTCGGGCAAAAGCTCAAGGAAATTCGTTTAACCGAGCGGCTGACTCAGTCGGAAATCTGTGAAGTGACAGGGATCAAGCTTGGGACATGGAAGGGCTACGAATACGGGGCACGGAAGGAGGTGAGTTCAGGCGAGTTGCTGAAAATCACCACCCATCCTCGGTTCATGAAATACGCGCTCTGGCTGGTGACGGATCAGACGGCACCTGACTGTGGCCAGATAAGCCCAGTGATCGGTCAGTGAACCTCGGTGAAAAGCTGCGCCTTATACGTACTCGGGAGCGGCTTACCCAGTCTGAGATGTGTGAGCTTTCAGGTATCGGGATCAACACCTGGAAAGGGTATGAGTACGGGAGAAGTAAGACAGTCGCGTCGTCGGAGCTTCTGAAAATTACTCAGCACCCTCAGTTCACCAAATACACGATGTGGCTGATGACCGGCCAAACCATCCCGGAGGCAGGGCAGATCAGCCCTGTGTAAACCCGTGCCGATAAAGAAACTACCGGATGGCCGCTACGAGGTTGATTGTCGCCCCGATGGCAGCTACGGCTATCGAACCCGCAGAATTTTCCCTACCAAAAACGAAGCGACCCATTACCACAGTAAGGTTATGGGAGAGGCTGCGTCGGGGCGGGTTGCCAAACCTGCCAAGCACGACGCCAGAAGCATGCTTGAGCTGGTTAATCGCTGGTACGTCGTCCATGGGCAAAACCTGAAGACCGGCAAACAGCGTCTGGCGCTTTTGATCAGCATGGTCAATCGAATGGGGAACCCGAAGGCGCACAAGTTTACGTCTGCTCACTTTGCGCAGTACCGCGCCGAGCGCGCAGAAGGTAAGCACTCCAGGACGACACCAGGCGCTGGCTACTCAAAGGGCGATGCAGATCCGAAGCCCGTCAGCGCGAATATGCTGAATCATGAGCTGACGTACCTACGTGCTGTCTTCAACGAACTGGCCAGGCTGGGCGAGTGGGACGCCGACAACCCGTTGGACAAGGTGCGCAAACTCAAGTTTGACGAAACAGAGATGGCCTACCTACTGGCGGATCAAATTAAGCTGCTGTTGAGTGACCTGGCTACGCGGGATTCAAACGCCGGGCTGATCGCTGAGGTGTGTCTGGCCACCGGTGCCAGGTGGGGCGAAGCGGAAGCGCTTCAACCGCGCCAGGTGCGAAATCAGATGGTGCATTACAGCCGCACGAAATCCAGCAAGAACCGGTCTGTGCCAATCTCGAAACGGCTTGAGGAACGTTTGAAAGCCGCGCTGCCGTTCAGACCTTGCGCCATCACCTTTCGGCGTAGTGTTGAGGCGATCGGATTAGAGCTACCCGATGGGCAGATGACGCACGTCCTGCGACACACCTTCGCATCCCATTACATGATGAACGGCGGGGATATCCTGACGCTTCAAAAGGTGCTTGGTCATGCGACGTTGGCCATGACTCAAAAGTACGCTCACTTCAGCCCTGGACACTTGGCCGAGGTCGTCAATCTGAATCCAATGGCCAGCCTCTTGGAGGCGAAATCGGCAGTCGTTGAGGTGGCATAAACGTCCGTCCAAAACTGAAATTGGACGAATTTTGGACGGAACGCATTTTGTGCAATTCATCTGATCGACTTTTTCAGATGCCAGAAACGACGAAAGCCACGTAATACGTGGCTTTCAAAGTGGTGGGCCCACACGGACTTGAACCGTGGACCAAAGGATTATGAGCGAGCTAAGGCGCGGTTCCTATGTGTTTCAGTGCTTTTCCAGTGTGCCGAAAAATTCAATGAAAACAGCATAGTTCGGGGTTTCTTTGTTTTCCGGCGTTTCAGTCAGTACCCTTGTTTTACATCAGAAACGGGGAAGGAACGGGGAAGGAAATGGCAAAGCGTGCTCGACTGACAGACCTAGAAGCTCATGCAGTAAAGACCAGAAAGTCAGAGCCAGTTGGCTCGCGTGGCAAGGGGACATTACTCCTGGAGCGCAAGGCATCCGGGGCCATCAACGCCTATTACCGTGAGCGAACCCCGGTAAGCGATCAACGATTACCGCTTGGAACCCTTGCAAGGAGGCCTCGACCAGGAACGGGGGAACGCACCTTAGATGATCTGAGGTCTGATGCCATGCGTCTCGCCGGGGAGGTGGGGGCCGCAGGCGGGATAGTGAAGTACCTGGTGCTGCTGTCAGAGCAGAGTGCCGCCATTGAGACGGAGAAACTTCACCAGCAGCGCCAGGCGGAGGTTTTGGCGCGACGTGGCACCTTTGGCGAGCTGCTGGATGGCTACGTGAGCAAAATGGTGGCCGAGGGCAGGGTAAGCGCCAAAGAGATCGACAACATGTTTCGGCTGCATGTGAAGGACTACCACCCGGGATTGGTAAACCGTGCGGCTGCCGACATAGAGCCAGAGGATATACAGCTCATCCTGGCAGGTGTGTTGGGCCGTAAACCCAAGGGGCGTGGAATCGGCCACAAAGCGGCGGGTACTTCGCTCAATGGAATGCGCACGACGTGTGACAAGCTCCGCCGCTACCTGCAAGCCGCTTTCAGTCACGCCGCAAAAGCCCATTTGGCACCAGAGCGGCTCGCCAATGAGGGCAAGGTCTTTTCGATCCGCTCCAACCCTGTGCGGGACATTCCCGTTACTCAGGGCACCGGTGCCGGTGATACCGAGTCATTGAGTCCTGACGAACTGGGCGAGCTTTTGAGGCACCTCGATACGCTGCCTACCAGGCACGCTGCCATCGCCAAAGCGGCCATCTATCTTGGCGGTCAGCGTCTCACCCAATTATGTGCAGTGCCGTGGGATGCGGTGACAGACGCCACGATCTGCCTCATGGATGGAAAAGGGCGCAAGACCCAAGCCTGGGAGCATTTATTGCCGCTCACCGAGCGAGTCAGTCAGATCCTCGCACCGCTGCTCGATGACCGCATTGGGCCTGGGCCTTTTTCGCTCACCCTCGGTAAGTCTGCGAACCCAAACACGCTCTCCAGCATTTTCATCGACGCCGGGCGTTCACTGTCGGCGGCTGGCAAGGCTCAGGCTTTCACCTGGAAGAACATTCGTGTGACGGCAGAGTCGCTCCTGGCCCACCTCGGCGTCAGTGCTGAGGTGCGCGCCTGGCTGCTGTCTCATGGCCGCAGTGGGGTGCAGGCCAAGCATTACGACCGTTACAGCTACCTGCCAGAGAAACGAGCCGCCCTGGAGCAGTGGGGAGGCTATCTGGATGGTCTGGCAAAGGGCGATTCAGCGAGCAATGTTGTGTTGCTTTCCCGTCGCCGAAAATAATCCGACGAACGGTAGGTCTCAAAGCTCTAAAAATAATGAGTACCAGTGAGACTCAGTGAACACCAGTGAGACTCTATGACACTCAAAATCGTTAAAAATCATGTGCTTGTGAGGACTTTTTGCGGGGTGGCTTGGCTTGTGTAAGTCGAGAATCTATAGCTAACATGCGGCCACTGGCTGTACATAACGAACTGCTGTGAAACACCCGAAAGTACGGGAATCGGCTGCAAAAAATTCGTTAATTTCCGTGAATTGCAGGCGAGAAAAAGCCCCGGTATTTGACGTACCGAGGCTTATTGGGAGAGGACGTTAGCAGCGTCCTCCTGCATACCGGGCAAGCCAGTACACGATCCGAGAGGTGAAGCGTTTAGAGAGATTTCGACGCGGGTTGTTGGACCGCTAGGAACTGTATTGCGAGTGGTTGAACGATGCAACATCCAACCATGGACACCGACGCTGACTTCTCGGTTTTTCCGTAGTGCTTAGAGAAATCGACAATGACACTTTCCACTGACAACGCCACTGTTCCGAACGTTCCCCGCGCTGGCATTCGCGCCACCACCGAGCAACTCTGCACCCTGTATCAGATCAGCCGCACCACCTGGTGGCGCTGGACAAAAATCGAAAATTTCCCCACGCCTATTCGCGCTGGCCGCGTCCTGCGCTGGGATGCTAACGCCGTGGACACCTTCCTCACCAACTGGAAGGGTTAAACCATGCCGATTCACACTGCGACCCAACCAAGGGTTGCAAAGTCGTTCGTGCGCGGCTATCGTTTGTCTGTCGCTGCCAAATCAGCGACCGGGTTTTGCAGCTCGCTCAGTAAACGGCGCAACAGCGCCCCCATCACAATTGCAGGCGCTTTTTTTGTGCCCGCAGTTCCGTGTTATGGCGGCTGTGCGCAGGACACCTTCGGGTGTGCCGGGTTCCGTTTACTCCGGTCTGCAAACCTGTGTACAGCTGCCACCCAATCCTGTTTTGCAGCAGGCAGTGGCAGCTCCCATGAAGTAAACGGAGCACCACCAATGACAGCCCTCATTCCGCCCGCAATCCGCGCACTCGCTCACCGTCGCATGGCCTTGAGCGCCCTCCGCGCAAACTCCTCTCTCTCTGTTCGTCTCAAACGCTACAACGCTCACATGGACATTGTCCGCACCCTGGAAGCTCAAGGGGGTGCGCAATGAGCCGTCCCTACAGCCTTTCCGAAGAAGACTTTCACAAGCTGCAACGGGCTCAGGATTCCATCGACTTGATGAGCATCCTGTTCAGCGAAGTGCAGCGCTCCACCACCTACACCCCGCAAATGATTTCCTCGTTTTTAGAGGGGATTGGTGAAGACGTTTCGCTGGTGATTCAGTCGGTGGCCGAGGCACGGCCAACGCTATTGAAACAGGCCGGCTAAAACGCGTTCGCTGATAACCGGAGCCTCCGGCCACCAGTGATACGAGCCATTACCAAGGGGTAGCAGGCAACACGCCCTGTGACCTTCCTCCCATCTTTACGGGAAGTAAGTGATGAACACTTTTCAAGAACGCAGCAATGCGTTGACGGGATCGGCTTGCCTAAAAAAAGCCATTCACACCCTGCACCAGGACAAACAAAGCACTCATGACGGGTACGTGGCCCCCGTTCGCACCTACTACCAAGTCGGTGACCAGCAAAGCGTCCAGGCAGGCGACTACGGCACCGCGATTGCCGGAGACAGCGGCAACGCTGTAGCCGGGGACAGTGGAACCGCCATGGTCGGGGATAGGGGCATCGCTCACGCTGGAGCCTTTGGCATAGCCACTGCTGGAGAGTGGGGCCAGGCCAGTGCTGGGGATTGTGGCGCGGCCTACGTCTTGAGCTGTGGCATAGCCACTGCCGGTGTCCTGGGAACGGCCACTGCTGGGGACTACGGCACCGCCTCGGTCGGGGATCAGGGCACGGCCAGCGCCGGTATCGGAGGCACCGTGTGTGCCGGTGAGCAAGGCGAAATCCGCCTCAAGTACAGGGACAGCCAGGCGCAGCGCTATCGCACCGTGACCGGCTACATCGGTGAAAACGCCTTAGAGCCGAACACCCCTTACTCGCTCAACGCGCAACACGCCTTTGTGCAGGTTCGGGGAGGTGCGCAATGAACAAGAAGAAGACCGCGCTCTGGGCACGGCCAACGCTCATTTGGGCGACAGCCGACCAGTTCTGTTCCCGCTATCAAATCAGCCGCTCCACCTGGTGGCGCATTTCCAAAACCGCTGGCTTTCCAGACCCCGTGCGCCTTGGCCGTGCGGTGCGCTGGAACGTCGAGGCCGTAGACAAATACCTCATGCGCAAGAAAACCAAATCGGGGATCAAAAAATGACGCCCATCGACAGCGTTTTGAACCGTCTCGACAAGGTGAAGAGCAATGGCAAGGGCCGCTGGAAAGCCTGTTGCCCCGCTCACGACGACAAGTCGCCCAGCCTGGGCATTACCGAGGCCTCAGACGGCACCGTCCTGCTCAAGTGCTGGGTGGGGTGCAGCGCCTTGGAAATTACCCACGCCATTGGCCTGGAGCTGCGCGACCTGTTCCCTGGTGAAAAGCGTGAGCGGCGCGGCCCCAGCCCTGCCGCCGTGCGACATGAACGTGCGATCTACCTGATCGGCAAAAATTTGATTGAACAAGGAACTGATATGAGTGCCGATGACCAAGAGCGCTTCAAGCTCGCCAAACAGCGACTGGGGGTCGAAGAATGACGACTCCAGATCGTTACGCCGATCAGTGGGCCACCACTGACAAAGTGGGTGATGCCGTTAAGAAACTCGGTAGCGATGCCGGGGCGCTGTATGAGCCCGGCATCCTGACCCTTTTACAAAAGATGCGCAAAAACGAGCCTTCGACCTTTGCCCGCCTTCGCGCCAAGGTGAAGGACACCAAGCAGGTCAGCATGGCCGAGTTCGACCGTCTGACAGCCGTGTCGGAGGATGAAGAAGACGCGGCACACAATGACATTTTCGGCGAGATCGAACCCTGGCCCAAACCGGTCAGTGGCGAAGAGCTGCTCGATGACATTGCGAACACCATGAAACGGTATGTCGCCGCAGACAAGGAAACCATCCGTGCCGCGGCGCTTTGGGTGACCTTCACCTGGTTGATCGACGTGGTGCAAGTGGCCCCGATTGCCAACATCACCGCGCCAGAGAAACGCTGTGGCAAGTCCATCCTGTTAACCGTCCTGGGCAGGCTCGCTTACCGCCCGTTGCAGGTCGCGAACATCGCTCCAGCGGCGCTGTATCGGGCTATTGAGTTGTGGGCACCGACCTTGCTGATCGACGAGGTGGACGCCTTCCTGGCGGCGCACGATGACGCCAGGGGCATCCTCAACGCTGGGTTCACCCGCGACAGCGCCTCGGTCATTCGCTGCACAGGTGATGACCACATGCCAACCCGTTTTAACGTGTGGGGTGCTAAAGCGTTGTGCGGCATCGGCAAGATCGCTGACACCCTGGCCGACCGTAGCATTCCCTTGCGTCTGCGTCGGCGGGTTGCTGGCGAGACAGTGGAACGTCTACGCCATTCAGACCCAACCATCTGGATGCGGCTACAAGCGAAGCTGGCCCGCTTCGCTGCCGACAACGCTTCCATGATCGACGAGGCCCGCCCTGACCCTATCCACGGGCTTAACGACCGCGCAAACGACTGCTGGGAGCCGCTGTTGGCTATTGCCGATGTTGCCGGTGGGCATTGGCCAAAGTCCGCACGACAAGCGGCGACTGTGCTGCATGGTCTGGAGGGTGATACGCCGAGTATCGGTATCGAATTGCTCCAGGACGTGAAAACCATGTTCGTTGAAAAGCGGGTAATCAAGATTTTCAGTTCTGAACTTATGGATTACCTGATTGCTGACGACGAAGCGCCCTGGGCCACCTGGAACCGTGGAAAGCCGATTTCACCGCGTCAGCTGGCGGGAAAACTGGCGGAGTTTGGGGTGAAGTCCACTACCGTTCGGGACGGTACTGATGTCAAAAAAGGTTACCACTTGGAGCAGTTCCGGGACGCCTTCACTCGCTACCTTTCCGGCAGCCCCCCCTCTCAAAGCGTTACACCGTTACAACCCAGTAAAGACGTGGCCTCCAGCGATATTTCATCCGTTACACATGCAGCGAGTGTAACGGATGATAAATCGCTACAGCCCAGTAACGACGCGGGTTGTAACGGTGTAACGGATAAAACACCCCCCCTAGCTGGAGGGAGAGGAAACAAGGGACTGAAAGAAGCCGTTTTGTATGAGGAGGGCCTGTGATGATCGGCATTCCGAAGACAGGCACCCTGGAGAAGGGGCGCATCAGTGCCAACGTGACCAGCGGTTATCAGTTCACCACTGCTGACGGTCGTCCGGCGCGATTGGCGATCATCGACGACCAGGGCAACGTGGTCGAGTCAGGCGACTCCGTAGCCCGCGAGGCGTGGAACGTGTGCATCGCAGTGGTCAAGAATTTCAAGATCGGCCAGGGCCATATCGTGGTGCATAGCGCTCCACCTGGATTGGCGAAGCCGTTGAGAGTGTCGGCCAAGGCAGTGGCCTCCAACGCTGTAGCGGATAAAGCATCCACCCTTACCGTAGGCCGAGGAAACAAGGTCAAAAAAGACACCGTTTCGCATAAGGAGAAACTGTCATGAGTTCGCACCTGAGCTACCTGCACGAACAAGGTTTCAACGTCCGGTCAGAAGGTCGAGAAATCATCGTCTCGCCTGCATCGAATCTGACAGCCTTAATTCGGTTGTGGGTCAGAGTCCATCGTTCGGAACTGTTGGCCGAGTTGGCCGCCGGAGATGGTCTGGAGCGGCGTTCCTGCTGGAGGGTGTACCTGAGTGGCAAGCTCGTTTGCAACATGGTCAGCGAACCCATCACCCAAGCCGAGGCAATGAAAGCGGTTAGCCGCTGGCCGACTGCCGAGGTGCGCCCATGGGCCTGAGATTCGATAGCGTAGAGGCCTGGGAAGCCCTGCAAAAGCTGGAGCGTCCCCGCTTCGCCGTTTACGACCATGAAGCAACGGTCGAGGGAACGCACTACCGCCCCGGCACCTGGTATCACGGCATCAAACAGAGTGGTCGAGATGGAAAGTTAACCTTGTTCGATCACTGGATATGCAGTCCATTGCACATGGTGGCTGAAACCGTGAACGACGAAGACGGTAAACGCGGGCGCTTGCTGTGTTTCAGTCACCGGGAACGCGCTGTCGAATGGGTGATGCCGATGGCAATGCTGATGAACCGAAGCGGTAACGTGCTCAAGGCGCTGCTACGACAAGGCTTGTCGGTCGAGTATCTGCATCGCCGGCAGGTCGTTGCCTACCTTCGCAGCCTTCCAAGACCTGATCGAACGGTTGTCACCACACAAGGCTCCTGATAAACCCACTGAAAGAGTCACCTGAAAAAGCCCCGCTGAGTTCCAGCGGGGCTTTTTTGTTCTGCGCGGCGACAGCCCCGTACCCTGGCGAGACGTTCAGCAAATACTGAATCACTTCAAACTTTCTAACTGCTCAAACATTTGAAGTTGCTGGGCACTAGAAAGTCCACGAAACCGCTCAAGAAGAGACTCGCCAGGCTTTTTGGCGGACGGCTTGAGTGTATGGGAAAAACCTAGTTCCATAACAAAAGAGTGAGCGCAATTATGATTCAAACATAGGCAGTAGAGTTTTTTGAGGTCTGGCGACACTTCCTCAACTTTCGATATCAATGCTTTCCCTTCGCAATAATGACAAACAACCCTCATTAATTCGACCCGCCTTGTTAGATTGATAGTTGCAATGTGTTAATATTAACGTGCAAGCACAATATAATACACCCCTAAAATTGAGCTGGCTTAAAACAAATAGCGCGCTCGATACTTCAATCTCATCAACAGGGAATACCCATGAGCAACAACAACGGTAGTGCCAAGTACGCAATCTTGCAGCAGGCATACGCCAAGGTTTACAAGGCCCCCGAAGGGACTCGTTCTTTTGCTGTCGAGCCCAGTGCAGCCCAATCACTCAATGAAAAGATCACGGCAAAATCTGACTTTCTAGAACGCATCAACATTGTTCCAGTTAGTGAGATAAAAGGCGAAAAAGTCATGTTCGGGGTAACTGGCCCTGTAACCAGTCGAACTGATATCAAAACTAAAGATCGGGAAGTAAAAGACTTTTCCAATCTGGAAAACAATACTTACGAACTGTCTCCTACAGAATCGGATGTTAGCCTGCCATTCGTCAAACTTGATGCCTGGGCCAAATTCCCGGACTTCCACAAGCGTTATTCCGACGCCGTGCAGAAGCAGATCGCCTTAGATCGCATGATGGTTGGGTTTCGTGGCACTCATGCCGCCGCACAGACCGACATTGAAGCCTTCCCCATGCTCGAAGATGTCAACAAAGGCTGGCTGCAACAGGCCCGTGAGAAGGTGCCAGGCCAAGTGCTCAGTCAGGGTCTGGAGGCTGGCAAGATTCGCCTGGGTGAAGGCGGCGACTATGCCAACCTGGACGCCCTCGTATATGACGTAACGCGAGCGATTGACGACAATTTACGCGATGGCGGCGACCTGATCGCGATCATCGGATCTGACCTGTTGGCCTACGCCAACGCCCCGTTGACTGCAAAGCAGGCGGGCAAACCCACGCAGCAAAGACCAGTGCAAATCGCGCAGGCGCAGCGCAAGTAAGCCTGCGTTACAAGAGAATCACAGACATCAC
>JABFPR010000003.1:0-39137 GCA_022817345.1 Neoscelio sp. ZL-2020
AGAAAAAGTGTACGTCAATAAGCCAAGAACAATTCAAGAGCTAAAGGATGAGATAATTCGGCACATTAACGACATTGAACCTCAATTATGTCTCAGAGTCATTGAAAATATGGACCATCGGATAGAGTTATGCCACCGAAGCCGTGGCGAACATTTGGCCGATATTTTGTTTCACACATAATTGTCATAGATCCTTCAATCATAATAAAATATTAAGATAATTCTCTGAAAACTTTTTGTTTTATTTACAATTAACATCGAGCATTACGGTTGGACCACCCTTTAGAAGGATCTATGACAATTATGTGTGAAACAAAATATCGGCCAAATGCTCGCCACGGGATGGTGCCACTTGCCACACAGCCAACGAAACAATGACTCTTTTGCGCGAGAAATTCAATGGCCGTGTTATCTCACGTCGTGGCGATGTTAATTGGCCGCCACGATCATGTGATTTGACACCGTTGGACTTCTTTCTTTGGGGATATTTAAAAGAAAAAGTGTACGTCAATAAGCCAAAAACAATTCAAGAGCTGAATTATGAGATAATTCGGCACATTAACGACATTTTGCATAAATTTACCCAAGTAACCTTGCAATGTTTACGACATTCTAGGAAAATTGGCATTGTAACATCATTAAGAAAGTGCACCGTTGAGGAGGTTCATGATAGAGAAAATTATAACCACAACTAATGAAAAACATAATCAATGGGAATGTGATACTATAAAAACCGTAATGTTTGTAAAATTAAGAAATCTCATTAAAACGCTTAGAGTTCCGAATAAATTGTTGGCAAATGTTATTTCAATTACATTACGTACAAAGAAAACATGCCAAAAAGTGAAATTTTAACGCAGTGCACAAAGCAAAAAAAAATATTTTCTGCAAAAGTCATTAAATACGTATAAAAATATAGTTTCCATTGTACAACCTTTAAAAAAGTATGTCTACAATTTTGTACCAAGTTGCATAATATTACAGTAATATTTACATATTTAACAACATTACACAACGCATTAAATTTTTATTTTTAAGAGTAGGTACTTTATGGCGACCGAATACGTTATATAGGTCAGACTTTAAGGTCCAAAACCCTTCATACGACTTTGTTTGACGTTTATTTATGCAAAACTATGTCCATTTGAAATTAGGTAAAAATCGGTAGAATTTTTTAAATTTATCTACATAAAATTCTCTTCAATTAAGCATACTGAATATTTGTATATTTATATTTACTAGTTTTTTGCCCTTTGGATAAACACAATTTTCTACTGAATTTGTTGATGTTTGTTTTAAAAGTCTGAAATTTATACAATAATTCATTCCGTTTTTAAATTGGATACGTTTAACTGAAGCCATTCTAATATAGATTAAAAATGCAATTAAATTCGTTAAAATTAAATTTATTCATGATATCGTTACAAACGTTTAAAATTCTTCGTAGAAGTCCCCTTAGGCATCTACACACTTTTGTCAGCGACTCTGCTATGCACGGTACATATCCTTAAAGGCTTCGACGGAAACCTCCTTAAGAGAGTTAATCATGGCAGTTCCGATCGTTTCAATGGTTCCACAACGAAATCCTTTCAGGGCGGTCTTGATTCTCGGGAACAAAAGACTTCCAGAACAAGTTTTGAATTGTAGGGGGGCTGGGAAAGCGTTATGCTTGGACTGGAACTTCCGGACGCGCAAAGCGGTGTGGATAGAAGAGTTGTCGTGATGCAGCTGGCATTCAAAAGATCACAACCACGAGACACATTTTCGTCACTTTCGCTGGTTGATGGGCGTCCATAGTTGGGGTTATCGTAAACCTCTTCCCGGCCTTCCTTAAACAAATTCAACCACCTTGAAATTTGAGAAAACGAGAAAAAAGAGTCCCTGTAGGCTTGCTGAACCACTTGGTAGATGTTGGCAAAACTTTTCTTCAGTTTAGCACAGAAATTGATCGTGTACCGTTGTTCGAGTGTTTCCTCCATCACACATCGTGACACATGCACTAGCAAGAGATTTAGGGAAACAGCGATCCTCACTCTCCCAGAGCTCAGAGCGGACTGACATTGGAAGCGCTGTAAAATTAAGAGTCCCCCCAACTCCACTTCTCCAGACCGGTCCGAACGCGCAGCAACCAATTGGAGTACTGGACAAAAATTAATTGAATTACTTTCTGGACACCCCCGTACGTTACTGTTTTGTTATTCAGATAACTGGAGATAAAGTTAGGAGGAAAACCGTAAGACTATTGTGAACTACAAAGTTTGTAATACAACAATTCTTAATAATTGTCTAATTTATGGACTTTTCAACCCACCATTTCTGCGATTTCTGCCATGTATCAGTAAACAACAATTCTAAATTATCTCCTATTTTTATAATTGTCATCCTGGTGTTTTCCCTTAAGGGGTTATATACACCTGCAATGTTTCAAAAAATCGATTTTTTTAAATTGCATAATCTGAAAGCATACTTATTCAAGATTATTGTGACAAAATATCAAGTTAGTCCGGTGAAAATTGACGAAGTTATGCGGCGTCGATCAGCTTTTAGCGAGCTGATTGAGTATGATTTTTAGGGTGAAAAACAGCTACCTCGACTTTGCAAGTTCGCCATTTTGTCAAAAAAATGGCAATTTTTTTGTCTAATCCTTCGATTAAGGACTAGTTTTTAGTATAAAAAGTTAAGTCCAACTGGAATTTTTTATTTCAGATAATATCTCTGGCCTGGGGAACTGTCACCGCCAAACGTGTTTTCAGAAACACCATCTCCTGAGAGCGCCCGGGTGGAGCATCAAAACTACATTTTCGATATTAAAAAATTGATTTTTATATTAGAATATACACAGAATAAATGGGTGAAAACAGATTTCGAAAATGTTGCTTACTTCCAGAGAAAAAAATTCTCAAAATATGCCTTTATTTTCGCCTTGCAGGTGTATATAACCCCTTAAGGGGGTATACCAGTTCTCTGGGTCGAAAAATTCGATTTTTTTTGTTTGCATAAAATTAATGCCTGAAGTGTCTGGGATGTGTGATTAAAACGATTAATTCGAATTCGAAGTAGTTACGATGTTATAGCCAAAAACGTTAGCGCGTGTATGGCTGTCAAATGAAAGTTTCTGAGTGCGAGTCACGGGGACCGTAACATTTCAAATATAAACGGCGATAATCAATATTTATGGGACTTCTGCCTTACTGACATACATTGAGGAATTCTTTCAACCTTTCAGTCTGAAAGTACATCTCATTTGTAGGTGGCGCTGTGAGCTGAAGTAACAGCTGACCGGTTTTTTGTAAAGACGAAACTCGTGCGTTGTTGTTGTTCTTGTACCGTATATTTCTAACTGAAAATGCCTCCGAAACGACGTTATGTTGATAGAAAAGGGACGAAAACTGTCAAGTATGTGTATAAGAAAAAACGACCTTTGAATCCGAATGAAATGGAAAGTGACACTTCGTTTGCCACCGCGTCGGCGAAGAAACTCGGTTCCACGCCGTTCGACATTTCGACCGATAATTCGTTCTCGTATTGTATTTTACAATTCACTGCCGTATTTTTGGCTATTTCGGAAAGTGTCGTGTGCAAAACGTGTCACAAAAAAGTTGAGTTTTTACAATCTTCTGAACGCGGACTTGGTTTCAAACTGGACATTTATTGTCGTACATGTGATATGAACATTAATTCGGTATATTCATCGCCCTTGATCAAAACTGGATATGAAATCAACAAACGAATCGTGTATGTTATGCGCCTTCTCGGGCATGGAATAAGCGGTTTGAGATTATTTTGTGAGCTCATGGACATACCAAAGGCGCTTAAAACGTTTAAACGCTCTGAAAACGAACGTAACTTAGTATGCATATTACTTGGGCGACGGTGATTCCAAAACGTTCAAAGAAGTTCTTGATAGTAAACCGTACGGCGATTTCACCGTCGTGAAAAAAGAATGCATTAACCACGTTCAAAAGAGATTCGGTACGCGTTTACGCAACGTCAAAAAAGATGCTGTGAAGAAAAGAGAAAATATGCGGGGACGTGGTAATTTGCCGGTTTCGCTTATTGATAGTCTCACAGTTTATTTCGGAAAGGCCATTAGAAATAACTGTGACTCTATTGAAAGCATGAGGAAAGCCATTTACACAACATATTTTCATAAAATTTCATCGGACCAGGATCCACAGCATTCGTACTGCCTCGAAGGTAGTGACAGTTGGTGTTCGTGGCAACGAGCGAAGGCCGAAGACAAACTGAATTCTTATAAACATAAATCGCCATTGCTAGAAGCAGTCAAAGCAATACTTAAGCCTGAGTATGACCGCTATACAACTGCCGACTTTTTGCAAAAATGTCTTAGCGGATTTTCACAAAATGCAAATGAATCCTTGAATGCAAAAATTTGGAAAATCGCGCCAAAAGTGAAGCCTGGCAGCTGCAGAATCGTACAAATTGCGTCCAGTACTGCTTGTTCTACATTCAACAACGGTACAGTGGCCCTTCTGAAAGTTTTTAAAGTTATGGGCGTTAAAATAGGCCGAACAGCGGTAGAATATGCGAAGAAGGATGAGAACAACCGACTCTATCGGGCGTGCATCTCTGCGGCCAAGCGACAAAAGAAGCCCGGATTGCTCGCCGACAGCAAAAAAAAATCCAAAATGCATCTACGTTGAAGTGAGAAGGTCCGACTTATGGTGCAGACATCGCTGACTGATTGTAAGTGTAAGAAAAATAGAAAAATTTCCGTTGTAAATCTTTGAAGCTCGTTTTCTCAAAACATATTTTTTTATCACGGCTCCACTGATTTTTCGAGCTGTGTTCAATGTTTTTAAACGGTATTCGTTTTTTCTTATGTAAAAATGTACTCGCTATCGCATCTAGATCCAAATTTATTCAAAATTAATTTTTAGAAAAGTTATAAACATTTTTATCTCGAAATTTTTAAGGAAAACAAATTTTTTTTTTCAAGATGCTATAATTTTGTTAATTTTTATTTTTTTTTTAAATCTGGGTTGAGGTTCGATAATTACACCCTTCATCTTTAAGAAACTATAAACGAAAATTTTGTATTTTCATTTTACAGGTAAAAAGGAGTGAAGCCAGCATGATACTTTTTTCGGAGGACTTTCAGACGCCGCCATTTTACAGTAATTCAAAATTATAAAATTCTAAAATTAAACATGTTTTTTTATAGCTAACTATTCGATTAATAAAGTTCTTTTTATCTGATTCCAAAATATTGATAATAGAATCTTTTTCATCTACATTTCTGTATCTATGCATGCGTCGAAGAATTCATTTCTCGTCGTTTGAAAATCAAAGATTCGATTTATTACTCTTTTACACTCTTAGCGACTATATGTAAAAATTATCTGGCCATAACATATATGGTAAGACATAATAGAATCTTTTGAATGTTTATTTCTAAACCTATGCATGCGTCTAAAAAAAAGCTTCTAGAAGTTGGGAAGTCAAATATACGATGTATTACTCTTTTACATTATTAGCAACGACATTTAAAAATTATCTAGTCATTCCATATAAGATAAAGCATAATAAAAACTTTTTTTTTAATCTTGCTGCAGCGCTTTAAAAATATTAAATTTCTAAAAACATAATAATCTAAATGGCAATTGCGATTAACGACGTTAATCTTGCACAAAATTACATAATATTTAATATAATGATAGAAGAGATGCGGAAGATTGTCATAATATACTTAGATTGAAATTAATATCAAAAAAGTTTTGTTACGTTATATCGAAATGTGACACGTTGATCTATTTTATACGAAAATTAAATATTTAAATTGTAACGTTCTATTTATTATCGTTTTTGAAAATGATTATTTTTTTTATATTGCGGAATGTCCTCAGATTCTTTTTATTCCATTCCAAATGTTCATATTAGGTAAAACATTCGATTCATCACTGAACTTTTCTAATAGGGGTTTTACTCATTGAGCAGGCGAGAGTTTGTTAAAAGGAAAACGATTATATTTATTATTTATAAATTATAAATTTGACAGTTTTTCTTTATGAAATGACAGAAACGTGATCTCAATCATGGACTCATCAACACAGGCATGATTTTGGTTATTCATGGAAAAATGTCGCGTTTATGGCATATTCAACGCGACATAGTTTGCCGTTATTGGGATTATAATATCCGAACTCTAACATCTGTTTTAATCGACGTTGTTATTCTCCATTCCAGTATCTCAACAGAAATCGTTCGCGGAAGCATTGAAAACTATCAATGTCTGCGTTTACGAGCCGCCACCAATCATTGGCGTTGCCCTTAAGACAATTGCTAATTATGAAATGCATCTGTGAGGAATGAGGTTTTTTTGCCTTCCAATATTGTTCCAGTTCCTTTGTAAATCTTATAGGATTTTTATACGTGCCTACGTAAGATTAGCGCTCATATCGATTTGCCAAGAGTCCATTTTGCGGCCGGGTGTTTCGATCTTCCACTCCGCAATTCCTTTATGTGGCTATTATGTCTAGACGTCTTATTACGATTTCATATTCGTCGATCATCTGTCCCAATAATGAGATAGATCTTTGGAGTCGCTACTCTATGTTATCAAGCTTATGATTTATATCCTTAGTTTTTAAATCGATGACGTTCATCATTTCATCTTTCGTTTCAATCAGATTTTTTCTATCCTTGTTTCTGTTGCTTCAAATTGGGTCTCTCCTGCCTCAATTATTTGTTACATTCTTTTTCTCGCTTCTATGGATCGGTTCAATTTCCTCTCCATCTCTTCCAATTGTGCCATAAATGGGTCGTGGTATCTATTGCCCTTCGTCTATCTGACCTTCTTTTCATTTTTTAACTATACATTTTCCGTTACAGGACCTCTGCTACGAGTATGTATTTTTATCGTTTCTTCTTCGGATTTGGTACTTTTGACACTTTGTCCGGATCGGTTACGCCAACTTTTCAAGGAGGCCGTTGGAGTTTTCAATTTGCCGTGAGCATCTTCAATCTGCTTCAAGGTTATGGGCATGCGATTTGGGAACAGGATAACATTAATTTCGGGAAGAGGAGGTGGCCTCGGCGATGCAGATCTCTTGTCACTCTCTTTCGGATCTGCCTTTTTTTTCTCAATTTCACAGTGGAATTTTTGTATTGTACTATGGGTTTTTGTTATTTTTGACAACTTACCTGCCCCAAGTTGGGCGCCAATTGTAACGTTCTATTTTTTATCCGAATTAAAAAGTTATCCGTAACAATTGATAAGCCAATATACGTCCGTATGTATATATTGGATATTGCGAAAACTTTATTGTATAATTTTCATTACGATTATGTGCTACCAAATTTTAAAAGAAACGCGAAACTATTGTATACAGATACGGTTAGCTTATTTACGAATTTGATTGTAACGATATTTATGAGTGTATAAAGCGCAAGTACAATATAAAAATTTCACAGTGGAATTTTTATATTATACTATGGGTTTTTGTCCTTTTTAACAACTTACCTGCCCCACGTTGGGCGCCAATTATAACGTTCTATTTTGTATCGTTTTTGAAAATTATTATTACTTTTTTTAAATTGGTGAATGCCCTCAGATTCTTTATATTCCATTCTAAATGTTAAAAATATAAAATGTAAAACAATCGATTCATCACTAGCCTTTTGTAATAGGATTTTTACTCATTGAGCAGGCGAGAAAAAGAAAAACGATTATATTTATTATTTATATATTTTATATATATATATATGTATATATTAATATATTTTGATTATATATTATTTTTAAATAATTCCCGTTCCTCTATCACAGAAGTAGGGACCTACTATCGTTAGAAAACCCACCATTCTTTCGCAGAAGACAGTGGAAATTTCTCAATAATTCCGCGGATAAAGAATTGTTTTTTAAGTAAAGAAAAATCCTCTTTGAGCTTTGAAGCCCTTCTTTCTTAAGGGGACTCTTTACCAAAATTGCTAAAATCGTTATTTTCCGATCGATTTTAATGATTTTTTGTTTACTATTAGCTAACAACAAATATAAATAGAAAATCCAATCGAAACTTGTAAACATTCAATAACAAACAATCTATATGTTAATAATATATGAAACTTGGGGTAGTTTCAAAAAGTTAAGGGTACCGCAATTTTCAACCGATTCAGGTTCAATTAGTGGCAAAGTGTTCGGAATTTAATAAAGAAAAAATTGGTTAGACAGAATTTTGATATCTTGTGTAGATTTTTGGCAATCCACAATTATATGAAACAAGAACTGAAAAACTGCTAAAAATGACGGTTTTTGAAGTGTTTTTTTTTTTACTTTTTCATGTGTAATATTTTTAAAAATCTATTTATCAAAATTCTGTCTATCCAATTTGTTCGCAACTAAATTCCAAACAGTTTTCCGTCAAGTAGATCAAAATCGGTCCAAAATTGCGGTACCCTTAACTTTTTAAAGTTGAGAATTCACGGAAAATGAGTTTTCGAGATAATCGCCTCTAAAGTTTCAGCATCGTTTATTCGTATAAATGTACAATAAAACGTGTCACAAAGTTGATATTTTTAATCACTTATGCCAGGGCCATAACAGGGACTTTCTTTCTTATTTATTGAACGTTCTTTTCCTAATTTTTGTTGCTTCGAAGGCTTGCGTGCATACCGGCTAGCCTCAGAGCTTCGCGCTTGGCTTCGACGCACACTTTTTAAGTCTCGTTGCTTTGCGATTTTGGAAGAGTGTGTTCAAAAAATTTCATTGCTTCCTTTCGACAATCTTAAGACTTTCTCGCATCCAACGTTGAATTCTGAAATCGCTTTTGCCGCTGCTATCTGTAATAAAATTTATGATGAAATATAATACAAAATAACTTGCAAGTGTAAAATAAATTATTTCTAAATAAATACCTCGACTTTTTTCAAAGATGCAGCTTTATTTTTTGGACACTTGAGCCAGATCGAATTATGCAAACTTTCATTTGCATTTTGAGTGCCGATTTTTGTACAGCGTTCCAATAATGTTGGATGTGAAAGCCTTTTGTATTCTGGCATAATGTAATCAACGACATCTGGTTTTAGCTGCAATTTGATCGACGAGTGAGACATGGGTTTTTCTTTTGTAGCAATTGCTCTTTGCCAAAAACACCATGAATGTTCACCTTCAGGACAAAGTTTGTGATTGGGAGATTTATCTGTGGAACTGCAGTGGGAGACGGCTGCAAGAATTGCCTGTTGTATTTTTTCCACATCTGGTGCATTTTTTTTATGGCACTCGTATAAAAACCCTGCAATTTCCTAATCTTTTCTTCCGTCAAACTTCCAGCTTTCGCGCCTCCTAATCTTATTCCTTTAGCTGAACAATTTTGCACAACTTTTTTCAATCCTGTGTATAAACGTTTGCCTACGTGGTTTATGCACTCTTGTTTTTCCAAATCGTAACCTGGATATACATTCAGAGTTTTTAGATGCGTAAATGTCTTACAATCCCCGTCACTGAGGAGCGTTGTGTATCGCATACCACATTTTTGTACAGACCTCTGCCATAACATTTCAGCTGCTCGGACTTCCATGGCCCCAGACGAACCGTCAAAATTTTTCTGGCAGTCACCACTGGCTTTGTGTGTTTTCATCCAGTCATTAAACACATTTTTATCGGTTATCTTCTGTTCCATCTTATTACAATCGGTGCAATTTTTCGAAAGAACAATGAAATCGATCACGAGTCCAGTTAAAATGTCAATGACGATTCCAATACCTTGATTTGATGAATGACCTCGTGAATGCCAAGATCCATCATATGTAACGCTGATGTTTATGACATTTTCATTTGAAGAATAAGACTCTTCAAGATGACATTTTCGTACAATTTCACGTGACTGTTTCAGAACTTCTTCACATGCTTCAATGCTGGTTTTATGTATATAATTTACATGCTTCGAAAACGTTTTCGTAGACATAAGGTTGGTGTTCATTTCAACTGCAATCTTCTGAAGTCCTGAATAACCTGCTCCCATATTGACGACAGCATTTGTCATTAGCTGGTTTATTTCTACGCCGTGGTTAATTGATGGACTCGAGAAACACTCGTTATTAATAAATTCACATGAATTACAATGAATTTGTATTTTACACGCAAAACCTTTTTCCATGGAATGTTTCGCAACGAGATTAGTTTGACTGCAGTTTTTACATTTCAGCCCTTGTAATAGATCATGCCAGATATTTTCCTTGTAGATTCGATAACATCCTTCAATTTTTGCTGATATCGTTTCTGCGTCTGATGGTAGTGACTCTTAATCACTATTGTCTTCACCATTAGCTACGTGCATTTCTAACTTTAGTTTGCGCGTACAATCCACAGCCTTTGGCACTTACAGAAATATATAAAATCATGAGAAATGCAAGAATGAAGAAAAATATAATTACATAAAATAATGAATAAAACTTACAGTAGGGTTTCGATTTGCACGAGCTCGGGCAGCTTTATTATGAAGTTTTCTTTTTATTCCTTTTTTGTCATTGTTGGAATATTTCTTCTTTTTAGGATTTGTTATTCAGGACATAACAATCAACCCAACACACACACACACTAGCACAGGAAATTCGGAAATATTTGTTTATAATTTAACTAGACCGTATTATGAAGAAAGCAATATCAATTTATAAGAGCGAAACAAACACTTCAACTATATTCAGCACATACTTGCATAAACAACTTTTTTTAATGGCCCGCAACGAAATTCAAATATTTGAAAATTAATTATTAATTGATTATTAATAATTTATTATTCAAAATATATTGTAAACAACAATAAATATTACTGTTTTTAACACAACAATAAATTAAAGTCAATTTTACATTCGTTTATAAAAAAATAAAGCTAAACTGTTACCGTCAATTGTCTTCATCATTTCGGCGTTGCGCGCGCCGATTAAAAATGTGATATAAACAACTTTCAACAAACATTCAACAAAAATCAACAACAGTACATGAAAGAGCACATTTCAGAGTATCAAAATATGGAATAAAAAATTTTTGCCAAAAAATTCGATTTTTGCCCATTTTTAGGTAAAGAGTCCCCTTAATGCAGACACTCTTCTTCCTGCTATAAAAAGACGATTTTCAAATGAGGCGATTTTTTTTTTTTTTTTTTTTAAAAAAGCAAAAAGGGCACCTAATCTCAATTACTTGACTAATCCTGTTTCTTGCCGTAAGATGACAAGGGACACCGACACACGATGATTTCACTAACTAAAATAAACAGGACACTGGTTAATTTCGATCTCATTAATGGAAATGAGTGGACTCTATTTCCTTCTACGGACCGGAATGAGGGCTCGAGTGTTCCTGGGGCCTCGATTCCATCACCTAATCTTTTTAGAGCGCTCCTCTCGGAAGCGACCAAGAACCTTAGGGTGTCCGGGAGAATTGAAAGAGAGCTCCTTTCCACTCACGGTACTAGCCAGGTTTTGACCCTCTCGATCTACTCCTTGGGCTTATCGATTATTGATTTCGAGATCGAAGCGCTCTAATCAACTGCTATTTTCGATCTCATTATTGGAAATGAGTGTACTCGTTTTCCTTCTACCGGATTAGAATGAGGTTTTTAGAGTATTCTAGACTCCTCGTTTCCGTCGTCTAATATCTTAGGTGCCCCACTCTCGGGAGCAATCAAAGACCTTAGGGTATCCGGTGAAATTGAAAGAGAGATCCTTTCGATTCACTCTACAAGCACTTTTGACCCTTTCGTTGTACTCCCTGGTCTTACCGATTGTTGATTTCAAGAGCAGAGCAAACTAACCAAACTGGTTTCTGTCGAAAAAAGCGAAGTCTTTTATACCATTGTGTCGCCAATGGGATGCGTTTAGGAAGTGACGTAGGGATTATGACTTAGTTTTTTATTGATTAGAATTTGAACACATTATCTAATTCCGTAATTTTTCGGACAAATTAATAATGTTTTACCTTTAAAATCTGTCATTGGCCATAACAAAATTCCGTTATAGTGGGAAAATGTCATTTTCCATTATGTGAGGTTAGTGGAAAAAAACAGTTTTATTTAGAACCAACGAATCATAACCCATGTTTGACCCTATTAATGTTATTTTGGTTATTCATTCATTTTCGTCGTACTCACTTGATTTGCCTTGTTGTTAACTAGTTAAAAGTTTGTGTCCCGCTGTTTTTCTTCTCTTTGGGGTGATGGCTTTTAGAATTTCCACGTATGTCGTTCTTTTTGCTGTTTTTCCTGTTCTCAAACGTTATGTATACGTGTATTTTCTTACCTGTGTTTGTAATTCAAGCTGTTTTTGGCTTGGTACTCGCGTATCTTCTTCTTTTGTTTGGGTTAAGACACGGATAACGCATTCATTTTCGCTATGCTTGCTGACCAATCAGAGAACGTCGTTTGTACGATTCGGTGGTGACTAGCTTTAATAGTAAACATTTTTCGGAATGTTGACAGATCGGTTCTGGCGTACATTGGACACTTTAGCTCTGATATAGCCAATAAAGACAACAAAAACAACAATGTTGACAGTTGGACTCGAGCGCGCACGGTCTTCATTGTTTTTACATGTCGTGTTATCATTAATAATTCGTGCCGTTATTTGTCGGTGGGTTCGCGTTGTTAAATAATTTTAGTGTCGTTATCAGATTTTTTGTGTTGTGTTATTTTTTTAAATGTCGTTTTAGTGTGTTGCGGTCAAGGCGTTGGTTTTGTTGTATCTTCCGGTAACTTATTTTACTTTTATATTCCTGAATTGTTTAATTGTTGTTTTCTGTTTTCAGGAATTTGTAGGGTTTATTTTATTTTTGCCGAGGGCCCGGGCTATTTCGCGCATCGACCTGTATTTTATTTGCATGGGTCGTGCCTCAGCTTTCCCGTGGTGGAATTCAAGCAAAACTTATGATATATATTTTGAAAACGTTTGAAAGATGTGTTTTTGTTCAGTTCTAATATAAATTTTTTGATTTGATACAATAATTAATGAATATTTACCATATTGATGACTATGATCGTCGATATAGTTTAAATAAATTTAAGTTGTTTCAATTTATTTTCAATGATTCTGCAATCTTCTTTTTACTTCATGAGGTTATTCACATCTTGTATGTTCAATAATAATAAATCTAAGAAAGATTTGATTTGATAATGTGTTTTTATAATAATGTCTTTCTTAATGATTCACTAAAGACTAAAGATTTGATATTCAGAGTATTAAATATACAATTTCCTGTATATTCGAATACTAATATGTACGTGTTATTGTTCTCGTAAATTAAATTCTAAATTACAATTCAACTATACTTATATATACTTAATATGCTCCATTTCTTGATGGTTCTGGGACGAAGTTTGGGAGGAACAACATTTTGGCTAAAGCGTAGAATAATGTAAGTATGTAAACATTTGGTTTATTTTACGTTTATTCGTATTCCATTTTTTCCCAATTGATATCATTCATGTCCATTACATCCTTATGTCCCCACGGCAAAATATCGGTACAATTTATAATTAGAAACCGCTTGTCATCGTGAGGACTCAGCGCAACCTTTTTTCACGCACACTATAAACATTATGCAGCTTGGATCTTACACAATTTTGCTATCTTTTCATCTCTCTCGTATCTTTCAAACATTCCACGTAGTCGTCAAATTTTATATATTTTTCGACCACATAACCTTTCACTTCTTTAGCACGTTTATTCTCGCATACTCCAGTTACACGCGACGCACACATTTTTGATCGCAAACCGACAATTTCGATTTCATTTATCCTTCATCAGATCCAAAACTTTTTTATTTACAAGCGGCATACCATATACATTATCTTACGGATAATCGCTCGTAACATACATACTTATATCGCGCTTCATACACTCATAAATATCGTTACAATCAAATTCGTAAATAAGCTAACCGTATCTGTATACAATAATTTCGCATTTCTTTTAAAATTTGGTTGCACATAATCGTAATGAAAATTATACAGTAAAGTTTTAGAAATATCCAATATATACATACTGACGTATATTGGCTTATCAATTGTTACGGATAACTTTTTTAATTCGATCGCGATCAAATTTTCATCGAATATAACCCTTTTGTGAAAATTTGGTTTCGATATGTATGCTTCAGACCCGTATCTCCTCTCCTATTTACTCTTTAAAGAAACATCCACACGATTCCGAACATTTTCCATTGTTTTACCGAAAACTGCATTGTTCAATAATTTGTATGGTTTTCTCGAAATCATTTTTCGCCTGTTTTTTCAAATCTGCATTCAAGTTTATATATGATCTTAACCATGGAGATTGTTGGAATTTTAATACGCGATAAACTTTGCTAATTACAAGACCGTGGGCGAGCACTTGGTTTAAATTTCTATAATGAATATTATAATTATGCTTATCGATAAACGTGGCGAGCAGTTGGAATTGTTTTGAACCGAGTGGTATGGCATTTTCAGGGTGCATGGGCAAATCATATTCGAGGTCGTGAATCGAATCGGGATATGTTAAATCATCTTCGAAAATGTAACCAATTTCTGAATCGTCGGTTACATTTGACGTCAAAATATCCCTCAACCCATAAGTAGCCATGGATATCAAAATAATTGATAAATTTAGAGGGTTTGGACATATCGTAATCGGGCATGAATTTGTTATATGCGCGCGCGTACCGGTTCGAACATTGACTTAATCCACCGAGAATTCCGCTGTCAATAAACATTGTCATGTCTATATCAGTCAATAATTGCAACTCTACTTTAGCATTCTTGAGAGCACAGTCCCAAGTGTACCCTGGTAGAGTGAAATAATGCGCGGGATCGAAACCGTGAGACTTTAAAAGTGTCGTGCGAAAGTTTTCAAACACGTCCACGAGCAACAAAACATCTGTTTTCTGATACATGTTGGAATACTCGCCTATGGTCTTACATTTAAATTCAGCTCATACACTTTCATACAATTTATTAAAAAATTCATCATGAGAGGGGAGATTTGGTTCATCTAGGACGCTGATTTTAAAATTTTCTTATTATCATTGTCTAATTACGAGGCTAATTTTTCGAGGGAAGTGTTTAAAAATCGAAACGAATCGATAAAACTAAGACGTAAATGTACTTTTCTAAATTTAATGGAAATACTTTTATATCCCCCTCGAGAGAATTAGCAACGTCTTTAAATAAAAAATGAACGTCATAGTTTGTTAAAATACGGAATACTATGGGGATGTTAAAACTAAGTGTATACATTAAATTACAGGTGTTGTGCGCTGCGCCTCTAAACTTGCCGGTGAGATGATCATGGTCGCGAACCCGATTATTCTCGGCATCGGTGAATGCCAGCTCGCAGATGTGACAAGTCGTTGCATTCCGGAATCGCCTCCAATCTTCGAATGTTAAATTCATTGGTTTCGCATTGGATAGGATCTGTAATTAGAGATTCAATAATTATAATAAAAAATATGAAATTAACAAAAATACAGAATTTAATTTCATTCGAAATGAATATCAAAAATATATGTAAATATTGTATGTAAATAAATGAATGAATGAGTTATATGAAAATAAAATGTTGTAGTAAGATATGTATGTAAATTTATTTACTTCGTTTAATTCCTCAGCGATATATTTTAACTCTTCAGCAAACCAGCTGGCACAGTTTTTACTTCGGCGGAATCGATATCTAGACAACGAGGGGTCGTAATTACTTTGTAGGTAATAACCAACACTGTAAATTTGATCTTATTGATATGCTGACTTCGGAGTTGTAACCGTTTCGAATTGGCCTAGGAGATACTCGGTGTCGGCGTATATTATGAACGGCACAGTAATTTTCGAGTAAAGTATTTAAACTTTAATATATCATTACCGAGCTCAGGGAGTTTAATCGCGCATTTGTGCACTTCTCCGCATTCGATTTTGTGCGCAACAAGTGTTTCATCGACGTGGAAAAAGTGCAGGCACCGATTGCAGATATATTTTGCGTTATCTCTTTTGTTGAACTGTCTACTCACAAGTCGTGACAAATTTTTGATTCATCAACAATGGCTGGATTATCCGTCGGTAACAAGCAGCAAGTTGATGTGCCGCTCCTTCTCATCCGCAGTCAGGTGAACAGGCAAAACTTCTTCACCTTCAATAATGAACATGTTGATCAAAATATTGTTCATCTTCTCAAATTGTGGAACGTCTTTCAATGCGACCGGGAACTTGATACTCTCAAGATTTAAATGTCTGCTATAATGAGGGTAAGATTCAAGTCTAGCACTATTTATTTCAGCGGGAAAGAGTGCAAACATGATAGCAATCCCGAAATAGTCATTACCTATCGCTTTCACATTTACTACCGCTTTCTTATTTTTCACCCACGTCGGTAAATCGATCAAAGTCCCAGTGCGAAGGGGGTTGTATCTATTTATATGTATCGCGAGATTGATTATACCGATCAAGGCCCATCCGCTGCCGCGCTCTTGGAACTCTTCGAGTTCCGTAAGGATGGCCCCCCCCCCAATTTTTCATCAAACCATGCGCTTAAATCTGATGTCGCGCACAATTCTTCATATTTATTGGAGAAGTACATTGACTCTTCCTTTTCCTCGAGTTTAAATTGTCCACCGAACACTGCGCACAATTTCACAAACTTATGTTCACGTATCGCATTACTAATATATTTAATTATACTGTCCTTAGCATCATCCATGAATTTCTTTGGTTCGAGGAATTTCATGTTGATCACTAAACTAGTTTATACACGATTTTTGAATAACGATTCCACTTCGGCGAAAACAATGTTATTGCGCGGTTCTATACTCTCTATTGCAAAAACTTCCTTTTGGCAAAAGATTTAAAACTGACGATCAGATTGATCATTGTCTCAATTGAAACCTTAATGTCAATAGGCATATGCGACTTTCATTCTGATCGCATGATACCGATCGCTTCATTTCAGTCGTTGTCAAATTCGCGAATCTCGTCTGGGTGGTGTGCGTATCAATGTTCGCGAATCTGTTCCTTAGAGCGTTCTCCATTGCGGAGAAAATTCTTTTCACGTGAACCATTCTGAATGAGGTTAGTATGACTGTCAATAGAACGATACTGAAGCTTCAAGCATATGTGTAGCAGGCTTTATAACGTTAATCAACGGCTCGAACGAAAAATGCTCTATTTCATTAAATCAGAATATACATACGTTTAAATAAAGACAAACAAAGAAATCATTGTTATAAATCTCATCATTGGGTTACGTGTCGAAGAAATTTATGCCGTATTATCTTTGGGGGGAGAGGTGTTGTTTCTACCTGATAAAACAACCGATGTCAATTAGAAAGGCATTATACAGTTTACACTGAAAAGCATATTTTTCTAACGATGAACCCAACAGATAATATAAACAAAGTGTGCCTTTCTCTTTTGAAAAAAGTAGGTAAAACGGCACATTGACTTTCCTAACCAAATTTTGACTTTAGAAAGAAAAACAAATCAATCAATGTCATATATTTCAGTAATTGAGTTAATGATGGATAATTACATTTATGATGTTATCTTTTTGGAAAGAAGACTTGTTTCTATCTGTAAATTAGAAAGACATTATACCATTCAACGATAAACAAAATAGGGATTTGGCGCTGAACCGCCGGCGAGTCAAGTCGTTTCACCGTGTCAACGCAATTAATGAACCGAAATATTACCAGTATTATCAGTGATATAAACTGTAATATTTAAGTGTGTTAAAACAAACAACTAAACCAATAAAAAAGTGAACCAGAAACGAAGGCCAAACCAATTCGCGCCAAACCAAGTCAGTTAGTGAAAAAAGAAATAAAAAGAAAGCACAGTAGATAGCCAAAATTCAGCCTACCGCGCTGACAGGGGCCGGCTCGCAGGCCCCTCTCCTCGAAAAATCAAGCATGGAACACATCCACCAAAGCCGCAGCCACTCATAAAAACAACAAACAAAGAAAAAAACCTCAAACGTACCAGACTTAACCTTTCCTATCAAAAACAAAATTTGCCATACTAAACCAGGATGAGCCGGAAATGGACTTAGAATACACAAATTTACCACATTATTCCAAAAGACAACGTGAGGGAAGTATTTCGCCCCAAAAAAACCGAAAAATAAAAAAAGGAGCAAGTACGGTAAGCGAGAATAATCCAAATCATTTAAAGTACTAACAAAAGGGTATCCTTGAGGCTGCTAGCGTATTAATTTCTCTCTCCCTTGAAAATATAAATGCAAACGTTACATCAAATATATTAGAAAGAGATAGTCGCTATGACATGGACGGAGACAACGACACAAACAACAAAAACAGAACAGACCTTGAGTTCGAAAGGAATCAATCGCGCGACATAAACTATAAAACTAAAAATAATATTGCAAACCGAAATGACCTCCCAACTGATATCAATAATAAAAATAACCCCAATTTAGCAATAGAAACACACAAAATCTCAAACATTTATACAGACAACGAGACAGGGCCGTACATTGTACACATCCATGTCATAGACCCTCTAAAAATTTCAACCCCCGACTCTTACAATTCAAACGACTTGACCTCCTCATTCCACCCAGTAAAAGTGGGGAAAATAATGACAGGATTTTGCAGCATACCATCACCAAAATTAGTAAAAATAAATTCGTAGCCAATTTCACAAATGCAAAATCAGCGAATTACGTTATACCCAAAAAAAATTACTAGCCCAATATAACCTCAAAATTTCTACTCCGGAAAAGTTCCGCGCATCAATCGGAATAATTAAAAATGTTATAATATACCATTACCTGGCATCCATGTCCTTTCGTTCAGGAGCGAGACTAGGAGAATATTCCCTAATCCTGACGAAGACCAGGCTCCAGAGGAAACCAATATCACAAACCCAAACTTACCGAACCAACGTCTCAGGAAAAAACTCCAGTACGTCCCGTCCAAGACAATCTCGATAAAGTTACAAAGAGCCCATCTTCCAAGATTCATCTACCTCTATAAAGTTAAATACGAAGTATCGCAATACTTTCCGAGAACGAGAATTTGTAATAATTGCTTTTTTCCAGGACACTTGGCAAACAACTCCAAATCTAGAACCAAATGCTTCCGCTGCGGCGAACACAAAACTGAAGCGCTTACCCCTCACGACAATTGTAAAAACTTACTACTTGACGAAAACGGCAAAATAACGCCCAAGTGCTTCAAATGCGAGAGCAGACATTGGGCATCCAACAGAAAATGTCCCGTAATTGTTAAATATTCCCAAGCCTCGAGAATAGCCCCAGTAAATAAAATTACCATCAAGGAAGCTCTCCAAGAATTAGAGACAGAGACTCTCCCTGACCCTGGAAACACCATAGACACAAAACCAAGTTCAAATCGATACGAGAAAAACCCGAATCCAGAAAGTCCGCCAAACATTGACGAGTTGGTCTCCTTCCCCCAAATCCGGAAAAATCATGGAAGATAACAGGAACTAATATCAGACATCTACACGTAACACGATTAAAATTATTTTCAATCCTATGCTGCCAAGGCAAGAGAGCAGAATAGATATCCAAAGTCAACGATCAACAACACATTAAACCAAAAAAAAGAAACTACCCAACCAAAAAACCGAAGCCAATCACTAAGCCAAACGGTTCTCCAAAATGCACAGAACAACAATCGAACGACAACAGACCAGAATTACCATAACCCCCCCGGAAACAACAAATCACGGGACCCCTTCCGGGCTCATCAAACAAGCACACCAGCGACAGGAAAACAGGAAAGAAATGTCCTAAGTAAAACCCCCCAGCCATCACTAAGCCGGAACAGAACGGAGTCACGGCGAGCCCCAATAACTCCAAGGAACAGACCTAAAAGCGCCCCCCCACCGCCCCAATAACTTACAGGGAAATAAATAAACTGTTTTCTCATGTATTTAAATAATCTGAAAATCTTATATTGGAACTGCTTAGGACTATTCCAAAGATATACAGACATTATAAATTTTACACAGGAATACGACATAATACTACTACAGGAAAAATATTTAACCAAGGAAAAAATTATTAATATTAAAAATTTCAACGTTTCAAACAGATCCATGTTACCAACTTATATAGGCCCAAGCTTTTATACGTTCCAAACATTGGCGCAATCTGACTAGGTCACTTATATTTGACCAAAACACCTCCCATCTGATCCTGGGGGACTTCCATGCCCATTCCACTTTTTGGGGTTCTCACAAGGACTCCAGCTTGGGGAATGACCTTATCGATAGCATTGCCGATACAGATCTTTTAATCTTTAACACCGTCCATCTTACTCACTTTCCATCAAACCTTAACCAACCGTCTGCCATTGACCTAGCTTTAGCAACAACAAATAATTTCCCTTTGTGCGACTGGTGCCTCCTTGACTCCCTATATGGCTGAGATCACAAACTAATAGCAATTAATCTAGCATCCAAAACAAAAATCTTCCAAAACCATAGTCACAGTGTTAACACCAAAAAAATTAATTGGGACATTTTTTCAAATTTTCTTTCAAACGAAGCCATAACCGAATCTTTTTATTATAGATCACTTCCAATAAACGAAAAATACTCCCGGCTCATCTATATATTACAACAGGCAATAGACATATCCACAAACAGCAATAGATACAAAATTAACGATGCTAATAAGACAAATGACAACTAGCGAGACAAAAGAGACAACAAGCCAAAAAAAAAGAAGTAGAAAGATCAATTTCCCCAATGTTTGGTGAAACGAGGAAAGCGAAAGGGCTAGAAGAAGCAGATTCGAAGCTGAGTGTATATTCATAAAAAACCCAACATACAAACAAGAACCCAAAAAAACAGAACAACGGCCACAGCAAAAAAAAATATATAAAAAAAAAAACAATATAGAGGGTTTCAAGAAATTCTGCCACTCAATAGATTACAACACAACCTCTAAAGTAATCTGGAGCAAACTCAAAAAAATTTACAACAAAAACAATGAACCCTTCTCGGACTTTAACTCAACCATGAACACCTCGCTGAAAAAAGTCATTGACCAAATGAAAGCAACACTAACTCAACCGCCCAAAGCAACCATCCCTTTCCCACCCAAACACAAGTTCAAAAACAACACAACAATGGACTCTGATATTTCTCTAACAGACTTAAACACAGCCATCAAAAAGTCCATAAAAGATTCAGCACCGTGCCCAAATTCTATATGCTACGCTATAATTGCAAAACTCCCCAACAAATTCAGGGAAACTATTTGCAGCATATATAATGAAATTATAAACTCCTACTCGTTCCCTAGTGAATGGACAGTGTATTTACTTATACTAATCCCAAAGAACAAATTAGGTAAATTCCGCCCAATAGCCTTGGCACAGTACTTGCTTAAGATACTCGAACGTATCATAAACAAACGAATTCTTTGGTTCTGTGAAAGAAACCACGTTTTTACTCAACACCAATTCGGTTTCAGGAAAGGGAAAAGTTCCCCGGATAATATATCCATATTAACAAAAAACAACAGAAACAGCTTCATAAATAACTCCTACACCTCCGTCTTATTCAATGACAAAAAAGATGTTTTTGACAATGTCAACCCCTCGCTCATCCCGTCAATTTTAGCCAACATAGGCATATCCTTTATAATAACAAGGTTTATTTCTAATGTAATTTCGAGACGCAACCTCATTTTCAAAATTAATGGCATTTACGAACCCCCCATCCCAGCTACCAATGGCCTTCCCCAAGGGAGCGTCCTTTCACCCACACTCTTTAACCCATACCTACAGGACATTAACAATAACCTCGACAACAACTCAAAATACATTATTTACGCAGACGACAGAGTAATATATAATTCAAGCAACGACATAAAATAATCGTTAAACAATCTAAAACGGAACTTTCAATACCTGCACATATATCTGAAAAGCAAATTCCTAGAAATATCCCCGGAAAAAACAAAATTAACCATCTTTACCAGAAAACGAACAGACTTAAGTCCACTCAATATAACATATAATGAACACACATTAACGCCCTGCAACACAATTAAATTTTTAGGTATCACACTGCATTATAAACTGGATTGGAAACCTCACGTAAATCAAATAGTCAAGAAAACCTTCCAAAGTATTAACATGATGATAGTTATAACTAAAAAATCTTGGGGAGCTAGCCCCAGAGTCATGCTGACCTTTCATAAGTCAGCTATAAGATCCATTCTGGAATACTCCTCACATAACACTTCCCACATACACACACATAACAATTCCCACATAGAAAAACTGGAAAGTATTCAGAGAAAAGCCATAAAGTGAGAAAGATTTCCCTGAGCTACCGTGACTCTACCCCCAACAAAATAATAACAGCTGAAAGTGGCCTTCCCAATTTAATTTTTAGAATAACTAAGATAACAAAAAACTACTATATCAAAATCTTTTCATTGATCACTAATCCTGTTATCAAATCTGCCGAAGATTTGTGGAAAATGATACAATCAAAATATAGAAACTATCCGGATAAGATCACTACTTTCAGGCAAACCGTTTTTTCCATAAACAAGTACCTCTACTTCATAAACAACGTCAAAAGATTGGGAATTAAGACGACCCCATATCATAGCTCCTATCTGACGGATTTACAAACACAAAAAATGACCATCCCAATCAATCTGACAGATCCTGAACTATTCAAGGACAACCCGAACCCCTCCGCTACATTCGCATCCCTATACAACAAACAACTACGAGACCACATAAATTTCTACACAGACGGCTCCAAAATTGACGATGGAACCGGTTTTGCTTCCTTCTCCCCACAACTAAATTGGAAGCTCCAAATGAAAACCCCCAACCCGGCGTCAATATTCACAGCGGAAGCATTTGCAATCGACAAAACCCTAGAATTTATAATAACTAATCTGGCCGAATACAATAAATTCTCAATCTTCTCGGACAGTATGTCGGTCCTCCTGGCACTATTGCCAACCCCAAACAACAAGAACAAGTCATACTTGATAAGCGTCAAAAAAAAAAATTCTCTCAAATCCAATCAGATAACAAAAACTGTGGGAATCATCTGGATTCTACAGTTCTAGAAACGAGAAAGCTGACCAACTTGCAAGGATAGCCCTCTCTTTGAGTGAAAACCAAATGCTGAAAGTTCCCTATTCCGATTGGTTTGCGGACACCCAAAAGAAACTCATACAATCTCAGATCAACTTCCTAAATAACACACATCGAAATAAAGGAATCTTCTACTTCGATAACTTTTATTCCGGAACCTTCAAAATAAAACCCTAGTTCTCAAAATTACCAGAAAACAGACCACTGATTAGCAGCCTTCTGAGACTGAGATCAAACTACACGTCTCTAAACTCTAGCTCGGAAAAAGATCATTAATGACCCATCATGCCCACGCGGCCACCACACAGAAGTCACATACCATTACTATTTCGAGTGCCCCCAATACCGCCCGCAAAGGAAAATACTCAAAGATTCCATGAAAAAAAATATGATAAAATTCAATATCACAAAAGACCTTATCGAAATACACAAAAAATCTACGAATGCCGTACTTGATCATTTATATAAATACATTAAAAATACCAGAAAACATGTTTACAACTTCAAAATCGAAACGAAGTCCATTTCTGATCCATCCAAATGCTGAACACCCACTAACATAAAAACGCAACCGCAAAACACCCCCCCCCCCCCCCACCACACACACACACACTCCTATCATTCCCAAGCCCCACCCTCTATATTTACAGAGGTTCAGCAGTCATACAAGGTACTCTCTACACAACGCTCACACATCATATCTATCCTTCATGTACGCTGAACATGATGCGCATGCGTTTAAAAGCTAAAGCAGGG
This sequence comes from Neoscelio sp. ZL-2020, assembly GCA_022817345.1. Lineage (NCBI taxonomy): Eukaryota > Metazoa > Arthropoda > Insecta > Hymenoptera > Scelionidae > Neoscelio > Neoscelio sp. ZL-2020. Next base: position 23,852 of record JABFPR010000003.1, read on the forward strand.
TAAAAATATTAGTTGCTGATGGTCATATTGTGTTCCACGGTTTACACGGACCAATAAAAAGAAGAAGAAGAGGAAGAAGAAGAAGAAGAAGAAGAAGAAGAAGAAGAAAAAGAAGAAGAAGATAAACAAAATTTTATGGCTGAGAAAACAAGCGGCCTTGCTTTTACGAAACAAATTTTAACTTAAGAAAATAAAGTATTCAAATTAGAACTAGACCTTTCACAAATTAGCACATAAACAACAAATAATTACAATGACGTTAAAAGAGAATGGATTGTAATTCAAAATAATGTCAAAAAGGATTCAAATTCAAAACAAGGCCAAAAGTGATAGGATTCACATTCCTGACATTCATTATGCTAATTAAGTTAAGCTACACCTGCACGACGACGCCTGCTAGTGGCGCCTCTTGCGGCTATTTGCGGCGTAACTCCAAATGATCCAGAAACGACCTAGTATCCCTACTATGGGCATATGTGCCTATAGTTCTGAAATAATTTATTCAACAGTATTGTTTTGATATTGTTGCGCGTTGAAGGGGATCTTGGAATTTCCTTAATAGCCCTCCGTTACTGTAGTGGTTAAAAATCCTAAAACTTTCCATAAAACCACAGGATTCGATTATTTTAATGTGATGTCACAGGCACGTGTTGAAAAACTTCACTTTAATTATTTCGGTTTCAAATTATACTTACTAACTAGCGTATTATCGGCGTATAATTAATATTTTTAAACTGTAACTCCGCAGGATTGTGGTAACTTTAGAATATAAAAATAGGGTGCCCAAAATGGAATAAATTTATAAACGCTAGTTAAATGCAACGTTTCACAACGGTATCTTGAATGCAACTCACGAAATCGTTGCCTTAATGGCACGATTTTTATACTAGTATGATCAAAATATAATCGAAACTTGAATTTTCACTATTGTGAAAACCGAAGCATAATAATAAACATTTGCCGCAATCTCACAGTCTAGATTATCGGAATCCGCGTTTCCTTCCCGCTCATTCCCGGGATTACTCTCACTCGTGTTACCACTATTTTCATCTAACGAAACTACGTCAAGGTCCTCTTGCGGCTTCGCGGTCACACTCAGCATTACCGCGAAACTCGGGCATTCGAAGAAATCGCGTCCTAATAACATCGCGCGCGACATTGTTGTGTCCAGTACCACAAAGATTCTAATTTTTACCCGGCTCTCAGTGACAATGACTTCCGGTTCGATAAATCCTAAAATTTGTAATGCCTTCTCCTTTACACCGCGGAATTCGTTCCGATTCGGCGCCGGGAATATCGTTTCATCAATTGACACGTCCGGAAGTTAAGATCTCCAGATTGTCAGGGTCGTTGTATAGTTTCGAGAGCGGACACGAATTCAAGCAAGCTTGAATGCGTTTTAATGTCAACATTTCTTCTCAAGTTAGAGAAAATTTTCCCTTGACTCGTTTTAAATAAAATTAAAATGCTTTTACTCCAGCCTCCCGTAATCCGCCAAAATGAGGGAAGTCCAGCGGAAAGAAATGCTAATTGTACCCCGCGAGGGCTGATCGGCTCTGGTTATCGGCGCTCGTTATCAAGAAATGGTATCAAGTCCAACGGCATGCCAACGGTGGCGGTGAAGTGGTCACGGGTCGCGAGGAATGAGGCGGTATTATATCGCGTAACCAACTCCAATTGAACCGCGCGTGTAGCGAGACACATAAAGACAGCCACGTAAGCTTTACGCGATTTCTTGCCTAGTCTAGCGGCATCGCGTAGCATTATCTAACCTGCATAATCAACGCTGATGTGTGAAAAGGGTGGTGAGGGGGTATACCTCGAAGTTGATAAGGAGGCCATGTATTGAGATGCCAACTGGGCGCTTTCCTTTCGACATATCATATCAGTTGTGAATGACCGATTTTGTGGAATTTCGGGCGTTGATTATCCAATATTCTTCCCTTAACGAGCATACTACCAATCGAATACCGCCATAGAGGACTTGTATTTGATGGTGACGGATTATCAAGTCCGTCACGAAATGTGGAGGTAGAATTATAGTGTTTTTTCGATCCCGGCGAGTTGGCTCGGTCTAACCGCCCCCTCCCATTCTCAATAATCCTGTGTCGTCCAAATAAGGGCTGAATTTGGACAATTTGTACGATGTAGGTAGCAATGCCCTGTAGAGTTGGGAAAACGATTTGGCCCGCTCAGTTTCTGCGGAATTGGGGATGTTCGAATTGTGGCCGATTTTGTGTCGGAGATCAGTGAAGCGTAAAGTAAAGGCGGTGACCCTTAACAATTTAGGCCACGAGGAATAATTTAATAACAAAGAATCCTCCGTACTGTTTAAATTCACCAAAGTGGTGACGAGGTTCTTTCTTCACACGTTGGTGTCAAAATCATTACGACGCGGAAGAGGGTAGTTTTGGGTTAAAAATTCTGGTCCATTCCACCACAGAGTTGATGCGATTAGATCATTTGCCGATAATCCTCGTGAATTGAGGTCGGCGGGATTTTCTAGTGATCTTACATAATCCCATAGAACATCTAGGGATAAAATTTAGATGTTCTATAAATTCTAGGGATAAAATTTTTTTTGTTAGAAAATTATCTAATTGGTTCCAAGTTGGATGATCGGTAGTACCGCTTATGGAGTGCTCTCAACTCAACCTCAAACGGCTGTCCAATTTTTTCATTAAAATGTGATTTAATAACGGGTCCCAGTGCTGGATCGGTGTATCGAGATTTCTGAGGGAGGCCAAAGCCGTAGTGACGATATCGCGTAGTCGCTTGATCGAGAACAGATTGTCATGCGTAATCGATGGAATGTCCGTAATCTGATTTAGGTACGCCGAAACGATGACGCGCTTGTTTTCACAACGCTCGCGTAGGAGATTCCTCCTATATACAATTACGCTGTTGCCAAAATTACCTGAGTTAATCGTTTGTGAATGTTCTATAAAACAGAATAATTTTCCTGTTGATCTGAAGTAGAATTCTGTTGACGGGATGAACTAATACTATGATGGGACTCTTCGACAGAACTAAATTGAATTACTAGATGTAGATTGTTCTCTTCCGTGATTTCCACCAGAGTGTTTCAAGAATCTGTCATATGATTTGTGCTGATATATTAGTCATGGAAAAGCGTATTGTGTCTTCTGGAACATTTTTTAATTGTCCTGTTTTCAAATAATTCGTACATAATTTATGTTTTTTAAATAAATATATGTTCAAAAGTTTGACTCCTATTTGCTAAGAAATCAAGAAGATCGTTTAATTTTGGTACATTATCAGCGTTACTTTTACTTATGTATATCTCCCATTCACGTCTCAAATAAAATTCAAGGTTGCTTGTTATTAAATATATCAGCATTGTTTTCCAATAAACAACCGACTCACCTAACACTCTCGAAGAAATTTAAGGCATCTCACCTTATCAATGAACGGTCTGTAATTTGTAGAATTAACCTTTGTAATTAATTTTAAATCAAATAATTCTGTATACTGTTGAAATATTTCCTAGATTCCATCTGATTGTCATCTCGAGACAAAAAGTGCTTTGAAATTCAAAATAACAATCTTCAAATTATTTAGTTTCTTCCGCTAATTGGTTCTGAATTGATTCGTGATCAACATCCGATGCACATACAATTAAAATCATTCCAACTTGACATTGTGGATTTTTATATTTTTCATATATTTATACAATACGTTGCGGTAACGGTATTTTAACTGAACATCATTTATCTTTGATTCATTTCTCAAATAATTACGAAACCGCATAAGTTGTGCTTTGATTTGTCCTTTTTAAACATTATACCTTTTTACATTGTCCACTGTTATGAATGAATCATTAAAGATGACGAATAATATTCAGAATATAAATAAAAAATAATAGTGTAATGAAATTTAAAGTAATTGAATTCATATCCTCAAATCCATAAAAACGTACAAATTACAACATATTATCTTTATGTATTTGTAATAAATCCTACAACGAAATGTAAAGTATATATTATCTAACCTATAATATGATAATTATTGTGTACGTTTGGTATTCTCAATTAATGGACCTTTATTGAATTACAAAATATTATGGTAACACAATATATGATTAACATATTTTAATTAATTTCCTTTTTATTTTGAATTCTATTAAATATTTATTTTATAACAGGGAACAATATATTTATTAAATAAAAGATCATTTATATTACAATATAATATTTTGTTTAGAACTTTACTTTACCAGGTATGTAAATATGTAATCGGAATTTTTGTGTAGACAATACGTTTATTGTATGAAAATGATAAAAACTATTTTATTTAAATTATTGCTCATCGCTAGCTATACAGTTTCCCCACCTGTCTGGCAATTTATGGATGCCACGCCAAAAAATCTATTGCTCTTTTAAGGCAAACCAGTCATCGAACCAGTCATTTTCGTACATTTTCGTAAGAAGACAAGCGCTGCTTAGCAAGTGCGTGTCCCACCATTGCAAATAAGTAGTAATTGGTCGGAGCCAAGTCTGGTGAGTAAGCCGCATGCTAAACTATTTTCCAACTAAACGCCTCAGTCGTTTCCTTGACCAGTTTTGCTGTGTGTGATGGTGCATTATTATGAAGGAAAATCACTTTGTATTGCTTTTTTTGATATTCTGGTCGTTTTTTACGCAAAGTTTTTTTAAATCGATCATTTGTTGTCGATTTGAAAGTCGATGTCGATATGAAGTTGTAGCTTTCAGTATTAACTGAAAGCTACCGACAACATAGATTTGGCCTTGCAGTCGTTGTCGACGGTTCGCCAGGAGTTACCCATGACCTTTTACGCTTCGGTTTCTTGAAATATATCCACTTTTTATCGCCAGTCACAATTCAATAGAGACATGACTTTCTTTTATACCTAGCGAGCAGCATTTTGCAAGTGGTTTTTCGGTTTTCTTGCTGTCTTTCATTCAGTTCACATGGAACCAATTTTCCCGTCTTCTGGATCTTTCCCATGGTTTTCAAACGTACAAAGACTGCTTCTCGTGTCACATTTAATTGATTCGCGAGTTTTTGTTCTGTTTGATCATCATCCTCATCCAACAATGATTGCAATTTGCTGTCTTCAAACTTTTTCGGTAGTTTTCCACGTTCTTCGATTCTCACGTCAAAATCGCCACTTTTTAATTTTTTAAACCTCTCAAAGCACTGTGGTTTACCAAGAGCATTCTCACCGTAAGCTTCGATAAGCATTCGATAAGATTCTGCAGCAGTTTTCTTCAAATGGTAACAGAAAATTAATGTTGTCCGCAAATCGTAGTTTCCAGGCAAAAGATTCGACATGTTCAACGCTATTACAAACTATGCTGTTGTATGAAACTTGTATTGTTGTGAGTTGAAAATCTTTGCCATACGTCAGAGAAGAAAATGGCGCCAAGGTCGTGGTTTGACGGTAATTACATTGAGAGCTAGGGCCATCTATGGGCAAATTCCAATTTCATATTTACAGACCTGGTTTATTCATTTTTCATCACCAGTCTTTATTCGATGCAAAAAAAAACATTCTTTCAAAATGAAAATCAAAAGCTCGCACACCGTTTTTCGCTTTTCAATCTGTCTTTCGTTCAATTGATGTAGTAACCATTTTCCTGTTTTCTGGATCTTTCCCATGGCATGCAGACGATCAGTAATGGTTTGATGAGCAACATTTAACTAATTATTGTTGAGTTTATGCAGGCGTCTTCATCCAACTTTGCTTGATATTCGGCATTTTCAAATTTTTTACATCAACCTGAGCGTTCTTTGTCTTTCATGTCGAAATCACGACGTTTGAACTGTCTAAACCAACGCACACAAGCGTCTTGTGTTGGGACATTGTCGCAGTAAGTATCTCCAAGTATACGATGGCTTTCACTCGCGTTTCTTCTTGATTGATCAAGAAAAGCTATACGTGCCGCAAATACTCTTATAAAAATTATTTATCACATGAAGAAAATATGATGCTACTCGTAAATGTTTATACAACTATGACGTTTTAAAGGCTGCTATCATAGCAACAAAATGTTGTATCACTTAATATTGTGAACCGCCCTTCTTTTCAGTGCCATCTCTTGAAAAAATTAACAATTATTAACCGGTATACCTGGTAACCATGTAACATTAAATGTTGATATTCGATTAGCTATAGCAAAATTACAAAATTTTACGAATGCGTACATATTTTATATAATAATGAAATATTTAAATAATTAAGTTTGTAAAGTTACAAAATAAAATTGTAATATCGAAATACTGTCAAATACTAGTTTCATATTTACTGACCTGGTAATAAAAAATGTATGTTTAATTTACTTTCATTAAATTTTTATCAAAAATTATAAAAAAGTAGAAACAAAAAAGTATTTTATGAAATAATATCATGTGAAATATCTTTGGAAATGCGTACGAATATTTCGATTATTATAATGAGTTTTATTTTGATAAGTATAAATTAAGAATTAATCTAATCTAATATGTTTCCACGCAATATGAGAAGCTCAGCGTATATTTATAAATGGCAATAATTTGTATTTGTACAATAATGCGAAAATTGTAAATCATACAGTAATTTATAGAAATTAATAAATACATAATTGAAATGTAGTAATAATTGTTAATAGAAGTGTCTGTCGGTGTGGATATAAAATAGACGCGCAAATTGCTTTAATAACAAATTTATTCCCGCGATGAACGACCGAACCCGAAGGACGCACATTGTTTGCATTTGTCGTAATGTTATGCTTGGGTTCGTGTGTGTTTTTTTTTTTTTTTTTTTAGGGACGGAGGAAAAGCAGTTCGCATGCCAGTCACAGACATTCATGTGTGGAAACTTGATTATGTAGGACTCGGCAAAAGCCTATACCTACTAAAACGGGTGTGTAGTTGGAAGGTCAGCCTATCATTGATTGTTATTATCACTTACCAAGTGAATGGTCGTGACACAATCACGTGTTCACCAACCGTGAGAGTGATGAACTCGATCACTTTTTCTACTTGAAGTAAGGATCGCTCCCGTTATTTCGTTTGTAACTTGCGGGCCAACCGATTACACCTATCTACGGATGATGGCTATGGTTCTACAGCTGATCTCTATCACAAGTCTATTGTTGAGGTAGTCAGCAACACTCTTAGTCTTTGAAGGGCCTCGTGGATGCAATTCCATCTGGCAATATTAAAGGTGTTCTTAATATCTAATGTCACCACTGCGCAGTACATTTTTTAGCCTTTCCTCCAGCGTTTTCTATGTATTGCTTCTCTGCCCATCTCAACAACGATGTTGACCGCATCAAGGGTCAAACATCCCCTTCAAAAAACGTGCTTGTGTTCAGCCAGTCTACTGGCGCTTTCTGTTGCCTCTTTTAATCTGTCACATTTCAGGCGTTCTAGGATGTATCCCGCCGTAACCTATAGACAGATGGGACGGTAAGATGATGGTTCGTCCGGCGGTTTCTTTCCCTTCGGGATCAGCACCAGCCGCTGCCTTCAACAACAAGCTTTCAACAGCTCTTACATGGTGAATGGTGTTATGTCATTCCCTTCTATTATCACACCTGCATCCACGACATAATGCGGCTGTTGTGGGAACAGTTTAGCCACTATTTTTCTCATGAGGTCCGGACAAGTGTGAGATGGGATTTCAAAACATTTAAATTTTTTCGTTACCATTTATATGGTCTTGCCCATGGATTTTGGTCCACATCATAGCATAAACTTTTCATGCTTCGACATTTAATATTCTGAATAGCAGTTTTGAGGACTATACGGGCGTTACGATGCTGCTCCTGCAGCTCTTCAAAGTAGTCTCTTCCTCTGGCTCTATGGTTTAACCTTCTTGCGAGGTGAAAACGTTTGCGTCGTTCTGCAATCTGATCGTTCCACCTGTACACCGGTTTATGCTTACGTGTATCTGTCCATCTCGACATTGCGGCATCGCAGGCTCATGTAACACTCCTCATAAATTCACCTGTTAAGGTATTTGCTACAACCTCCGAGTGTGAGTCTTCCTTCATCACGAGACGGGACACCCCTTCATCGAACGATTTGGCCTTCCATCAAAACACTCTTGTTTTCCACTCAATTGTTACGTGATTCTGTTGGCCAGGTCGATGCACTTCGCATAGAAACGCCGGGTAATCGCTTTGATTGTAGTGTTCTTTGACTGCCAATGCTAGTTCTATCCTCAATAGGCAACTGCTGACGAATGTCAGATTGACCACCGATCCCATTCCAGTTCTGCCGTATGTAAAGTTGTTTCCTGTGTTGGCCAGGACTATGTCTAGGGAAGAAATTGTTTCGAGCACCACTCGTGTACTTCGATTTGTTGCGAAACTACCCCATTTGACCGCCCACACATTAATATCTCCTGCTATGATTATTGGGCTGCATCCTTTAGCATCACGAACCAGTCGGTCCATGAGGTCCTCGAGATTTTCTATTGGCGCATTCGGTGACGCATAGTAGATATAATTGTATATGCCGTTTAACTTAACTCGGACGAATCCATCCTCATTTCTTCCTATTCTCTGCTGGAGTAGATGATGACCACATGCCCATACGACGGCGCGACCAGTGGAGTTAGAAGTCCACACGTCATCTCTCAGGTTGCGGTATTGTTCGCAGAGAATAGTCACATCTACCTCTTACTCACGCATGAACTGCGACAGAAGATCCTGCGCAGCTTCGTAGTGACATAGATTTAGCTGAACCACTCTCATTTCCGCCAGTTTCTATCCCGCAGCGCATTTCATTTGACAGGGCACTTGTTAATTCCAGGGACATGGTCATCAGCCAAAGAGTGCACCTTTGTCGAAGGGGAATTTGTTTTTCTCGGATGTGGCAGACAACCCATCCGATTCTCATTTTGCCCGTTTCAATTAATCTTCTAGCTAAATCTGCGGGAAGACTCAGAACTGCCGTTTGTTTTCCTCCGTATGCCTGCCTTAGGGATTCAATTGCGCTTGTTGGTATGTTCTGCGCCTCTCCCAGTTGCCGAACAATGGCATCATGTACACCCTCTCTAGTCGTTTGACCGTCCAGATATTTGAACTCATCTTGTGCTTCTTGGAACAGAGTTACAGCATCCGCCACATCTTTAAGAAAGGCCATGACCGTTGGCTGAACGTGTGACGCTTTCTTCTCTGCCGACATATCCAGCTAGAGAAGAAGGTCTCCGTTGTCTGTTTTCCGGATTTTGGCTACAGCTGATACCAATTCTTTGAGTTCAGAGTCACCCGTGATCTGTCGTCGCATGTCCGAATATGACAGATCTTCCGTTCTCTTTATGAGTAACCGGAGCTTGCCAGTTCTTAGGGCATCTCACTTTTTTCTTCATTCGCCGATTTTCACCTGGTGGTGAGTCGACAACTTTTCTCTTGAGTGATAATGATCCATTGTCACTCGTGTGCTGTTGCTTTCGCGCTCTCAATGCGGGTGACGTCTAGGTGCCCCTTATTTCTGTCTCAGGGCGCGACACATCACAAGATATAACCATTGTCAGGCTTTCCTCGAGCGGGAATGCCATATGCCTGGACAAGTATAGCCTCCTGTCTTATGTTTCTGTGTGTTCTTCCCGTCACACAGTAGGCAGGGTGGTTCTTAGATTTTGCAGATTTTGCCATTGTACCCCTCTTTACCACACAGATGACATAACTTCAATCTATCAGGTCCGTTGCAGGATCGTGTCAATTGCCCGAAACCGAGGCATCTGAAGTTGCTCCAGATAGTAATTTTTCCCCTTACTCTACTCACAACCTTGCCAACTCTGACTTTGCCCTGTTTCAAGACTTTCATCCCTAAGTCAGCTGGTAGTAAAACAATCGTTGTCTGTTTATCTCCATATGCTTTCCGCATGGATTTCTCAACTGAGATATCAATTTTGGCCGCCCCTTCAATTTGTTTTTGAAGTGCCTGAAGTACATCGATAGCTTCCGTCAGCTCGTCAAGGTCTTTCAGTTTTACGGCAACTTCGTCCATTTTAATGGTGACCTCCGCCTTACCGACTAGTTTCTCTGCAACTGCGAGCAGATAGTTGTCCGACTTGTTATGATCTTTCTAATCTAGCACCAGTAGAAAGTTATCTGATATGTTTTTGTGTGTTTTCAAGACGCTCGCACCTAGATCCTGGAGCACAGAGTCACCCTTCATTGTCCGCACTACACCCCGTTAGGCGCACTCTCTCTTGCCTTCAAGATTAAGACATCAGAGTGATGCATCTTGGGCTTAGTCCTCGTCGCTGCAATTGGAGTGCCCGACCCGGTCGACTAGCTGTCTGTATTCAGGGTAACCGCTTCGGCGTATCTCTTGGGAGTGGCTGAACTTATGCTCTACTTTTTAGTCTTTCTCCCTTCAACAGATGAAGATTCGAGCATCATTCTCTTCAAGGTCAGATTATTCGATCTTGACTCCAAGGATGAATTAGTCGGCCTAGTGCGTATCCTCATTCCAGGAGAAGTTTGCGTCCCACATTCCAACACTGGACGAGGTGACACCCCAGACACACATTCGAGGCCTTCTTCCTCATTAACCAGTGTGTTAAAACAGCATCGAATTGAATTGGCAAGCCTTTTGATCTGGTGGTGCACTTTGTTTCTGGGTTTGACGTACTGTAAAAGTTCGTCAATGTTCATCTCCACTAGATCGAAAGCCTGCTGCCTTCTGCTGCTTGTCGTACTAGATACAACAGTGGCCATGTTCACCACAATTGAGACACTGCGGTCATCGGATAATGATGTAGCGGAGCCCGCTTGCTCACTTCTGACAGACGCAGGTACTGGAGATCCGACCCCTGAACCTTAAGTTTTTTTCTCTTTGCAACGCTCCATAGTATGTTTATTATTCGGGTTTCCTTCCCCTATCCTGTTTAGTCCACGGTAGGTATTTTTAGTTTCCCCCCTACCTATTATATATAACGAACGTTCTCCTATCCGTCATCTGGGAACGCGCCACGTAGGGGTTTCAGGCTCCCCCCGCGGTGTTTTTTCATTTTTCTTTTTTTATTCTACGAGGGTAGGTGTAAATTTTCAAAAGACACAGAATACCCGTGCTGCCCAGCATGTGGAATTTCTACCCACTAAAACCAGCTCCCAATACTTCAACACTCCCCCCGCGGGACTGTCGTCAGGCATTTCATCGAGGGTAGGGCAAGTCGGCTGAAGAGCCTTTCCTACATCTTAGATGTTATGTGTATACGTCATTTTTGTCTTATAGGCTTCTCCTCTGTCTTTTCATGAACGTCAGCTTTTTGAGAACGCGGGTTCCCAAACGGTGTCACGTGTTCTAGACCTTATGAAATATATCTGGGCGAGTTCGAATGACAGTTTTCCGGGCAGCATTTGTAACGTTGTCCAAGCATGGCGCTTTGTCATCACTGATTTTACGACAGGCCCTTAATAACTCCATTAATGAAATCGGTATCACTTTTTGGGGAAGAGAAAAGGTAGTTCTCATTTTTCTTCACGGTATGGGGAAGCCATTCAATTTAGTCATCACGATCTTGTACAGTTTACCCCAAGGATCATCATTTACTTCATTAAAAAGTTCCTTCCAGCACCGGCGTTTAATCCCCTTGGTAGCCTTTCCAAGGGCCCTACGATCTTGTTTAAACTGCTCATGCAAAGCAAGGTCGTTCTTTCTTCCTCTTGCTCGTTGGTACAGTCTTCGGCTGCGCTTGCACTTCCTCCTAAGTTCGGCGATGTTCTCGTTCCACCAGTATACTGGTCGGTGATGGTCCTTCCTCGATATCCTCGACATCGACGCGTCACAAGCTTTCATGTCGTGACCCATCAGTTTTCCTACCATTTCATCAGGTGAGCCAGTTGGTATGTCATCTTCCTGCATTATTATAGCAAAAGATTCCCTATCAGAAGCCTTTACCCTCCATCCGTAATGCCCAGTTTGTACAATTGGTTTTCTTAGCTTCCCGGGTTCAGAAATGACACAGAGAATGGCCTCGTGGTCACTATGCGCGTATTTATCACAGACCTCCCATGTCAGTTCCAAACTCACGAGACATTTATTTGCGAACGTCAGGTCAATTATAGAGGTATTGTTACCTCTTGCAAATGTCGGTTTTACTCCAATGTTCTTCAGTACATCATTTAACTTTGCAAAGATGTCCAGTAGGGTCTCACCTCGCCAGTTTGTTTCCTTGCTCCCCCACTCCGTTGCCCAGGAGTTAAAATCTCCCGAGATGATGAGTGGATACCGTCTTCTTGCGTCATCTGCGAGCTGGTCAATGACAGTCTAGAACTCTTCAATTGTAGCACTTGGATGGGCGTACACACTATACTACTGTGTCCAAAAAATACGGTGAATTTGTTTAAAAAATAAAAAATCTTTATTTATTCTTCCAAATCAAATTCGTCGACTTCAAAGTAATCCCCACCCGATATAATGCACTTATGCCAACGTTTTTTCCAATTCTCGAAAGAGTCTGAAAAGTCCTTTTCCGGTATAGCCTTCAATGCTTTCGTCGATTCGGCTTGTATTTCTTTGATCGAGTCGAAATAGTGTCCACGGAGTGGTCTTTTAAGTTTAGGGAATAGTCCGAAGTCACTCGGTGCTAAATCAGGCGAATACGGTGGTTGCGGAACGATATGAGTTGAATTTTTGGCGAAATGGTGTCGAATTATCAATGCTGTGTGAGCCGGCGCATTATCATGATGAAAAAACCAAGAGTTGTCTGTCCATAATTCCGACCTTTTGAAATGCCAACAGTATCAACATGGTCTCTTATTGTTAATCGACGGTTTTTTAGCACAAGATTATTTATTTGATTAACGTGTTGTTCATCAGTTGTCGTTGATGGTCGTCCGGGACGCTGTTCGTCTTCAACGCTTATTCTGCCTTCTTTAATGTTTTGTACCACTTGTAAACATTTTGTTGAGCCATAACCTCATCACCAAAGGCCTTCTGTAACATCGTCAACGTTTCCGCAGCAGAATATTCATTCCGCAAACAAAATTTGATGCAAATTCTTTGCTCAACAAAATCAGACATAGTGAAAATTGATAAACTCACTCTCGTATGTTTACAAAAACACGAGTAGCTTGGCAGCAATTGTATATATTGCCTTGAAACTCTGTATAGATATCAACGACAGTACTGCCAATCTACAAAAAAATAATAGTATGCTTTCATAATACCCGCGAATTTTAAATAAGTATTTCACCTTATTTTTTGGACACAGTAGTATATGTATATGCCAACCACCTTCGCCGAGACGAATCCTGATCTTGTTACTTGCATGGTCTCCTGCACATGCCACTATTCACATGACCAGATGGCAACACGGCCTGAAACATAAGTTATCCATGTTGCACCTTCGACGTTTCGGTGCTGTTCGCACAGGACGACAATATCGATTTCCAGTTTGATAGAGCAGATCCTGTGCAGTCTCTCAATGATTCATATTCAATTGTGGCAATCTCATCTCCTTCTTTGTCCCAACAGGAGATTTCTACTCAAAATCTGAACGGCATTCTGGTATAATGGGCACCTATTACTGCTACAGTTGTGGACATACTTTCCGTCCTCCTCTTTTTCTTGACATAGTACACACTTTGGATTGTTTGTGCATGTCTTTACAATGTGCCCTTTCTCACCACACTTCAGACACAATTTAATGATGTCGACACCATCTTGACAGTTTCTGGCTAGATGGCCATATTGCAGACACTTAATACATCTCGTAGGGCTGATCATTCTGCGGATGCGACAGATAACCCAGCCGACTCTAATTTTGCCTAGTGTTACTGCTTTCCTAGTCTTGTTCGCTGGAAGAATGAGGACTGCCGTCTGTGTATTACCATCAGCCTTTCTGGTGGATCAGTCAGAGTCAGCCACAATAGTCTGGGCTCATTCCAATTATTGTTTCAGGACAATGCAGAATTTCTCTTTGGATGTCAATTCATCTAAATCCTCCAACTCCACCTGAATCTCATGGATCATAGTTTTCACCTCTACCATGCCTTCAAGTGTTGTTTTTACCGAAGGTCGTAATTGTACCACTCTCTTTTCTGCAAATCAATCAAGCTCTAGAAGTAAATCTCCAGCCACAGTACTTCGAGCTATGACTGTAGCTTTTGAGTTCGAATTCGCTAACCGGACTAGACGTGTGCTGGTGGATTTTGTTCCGCTGACATTGCAAGCACACGTGGTCTCCCTTGGTGCTGAAAAGGCAGCTGCGTCGGGGCTCACGGTGACTTCACAATCAATGTCCGCGAGGATGGCTGCTTTGTTGTGCAGTGTCTTGGCTTGAGTAGTCAGTATGGCTTAGGCGTTGACGGGAATTTGGCTCATCTACAAGGAGCGGAGGACGCCGTCTTCATAGTATCGCCTGCCAGGCTGCGCAGGTGACGAAGTAATTGTGACGGCCTCCGATCACTTCCGATTTTCTCGATTTCCAGTAGAAAACGGATCTCTTGCTCCGCTGAAACGGACAGTTGAATGACAAGTTCCGCCTTGATGCGGTCGTCCTTTTCTGATTCAGATGGGGCGATTATGTTGTCCTTGACCTCGGCCGCGTATGCCGTGCTGAAGTTCGCAATATCGTAGTGGAATTTGGTCGCATCTTGCGTGATTACACTAAGAACGAACTGAGCTGCGATCTATGCGAACCATTGCGTCGATTCCTTCGGCCAAAAGGGTGGCCGAAGCCAATGCCAACGCGGTTCACTCTTACGGTGGGCGCGTCATGAAATTGACCGTTTTCGTCGTCGGCCATTCTCGCATGGGAATCTTCACGGCGTGGCTCAGGGCGTTCGGATGCGGGTTACTTGTTCGTTGTCGGGGTCTTTTTCGTTGACAGTGTGCTTGTTCGTTGTCGGAGTCACCAATTTTTTGGAGTCGGTTATGGTAGTAAAATAGGCCTGAAAATTGCTTTAATATAAAATTTATTTCCGCGTTGAGCAACTGAACCCGACGGACGTACAATACAAAACTGTGATCGTTCTTCGCACTCGGCGCGCCTTGTTTAAATTTGCCGTAATGTTATTCTCGAGTTCGTGTGTGTGTATGTGTTTGTTTGGACACTACAAAAGTTATAAATTAATTTATCATAGACTATTCACAATTGGTAGATATTGTTCAATAAATATATATATTGATTAAGCAAATCAGTGTCTTGGAATTTGAACCAATCTCGTGTGTTAATAAGGATCACTCTTTGCGCCGATAGTGAGTTTATTCAAACCTTTCGTTACATCAGCTGTTCTATTTAGGTGATCAATGATCCTGTTTTTATTTTAATGAATTACTATTATTTATTACATAATTT
>JABFPR010000004.1:0-37353 GCA_022817345.1 Neoscelio sp. ZL-2020
TGGTTGGTAATGGCGTCCAAACGTCATCTGACAAAGTGAAAAGTTTTCAGTATACTCTGCCATTTCATCATGGAAAGAATGAAAACTTTTCACTTTGTCAGATGACGTTTGGACGCCATTACCAACCAGTGCTGCCAACCTAAAAAACTTAACTCTTAAAAAATCACCCTTTATAATGGTTTCTATACCGAATTGGATTTCGTACAGTTGAAAAGGATTTATAAATTATCAAAGCCCTATATATTCAATCCTGCTACGAACAATTATAAAAAACATGAATGTTTATATTTAACATGGATGACTAAATGAATAATTTACCATTAAACATTAAGTATTTTAAATATTATAATTAATAAAAGAGTTTATATAAAATAAATAAATAACATTTCAGTAATCTTTAAACAAGTAATGGTGAATCATTACTCATTTCGTCAACAATCATTACGAAATGAATAGGTAATGAGTAAAGTTTCATGAATCATTATAAATGTAATCGTTAACGAAGAAAATTTAATTGACCATAACAAAAATAATGTTAATAGGAAAAGATTTTGTTTTAATAAAGTGAAGTAACTAATACAAAAATCGTAGAATAGTTATTACTACTCATTATATAAACGTATACAAGTGAAAAATTTTGTATCATTTTGTTAAATTATATAAAAAATTCAAATTAATGTAACTTTATAAATAATAAATGTAGAACAAAGTTTTAAAAAGAGCTTCGTATTTTAAAATCCTGTCTTTGAGACCTAAAAGGCCAATTTCAATTACCTCATTTTTTATTAAAGATGTAAAATATTTATTAAAAATGATCGAAATGCAGAGATAATAAGAAAAAATTTCAAAACCGTGTATTGCTTTAAATAAGCATATTTTTAAGGAAAAACACATTTTCATTTAATACAGCATAACTTTCCACAAAAATTATTTAATTGCTTAATTAATAGATGCTATACTACGATAAAATTGTTACTTCACGTTGATCAATATTTAAAAAAAGTGAACTATATAATTTGTAACGTCCGCTGTTGCTAGGCGTGTCAGTAGAACCCGCGGGTGTTACGGGCCAGCGCCGGAGACAACGGCCATGTTAAAAATGGCCGCAAGGAAGCGCGAATAACCAGGATCCTGCGCGAACGACAGCGCCGAGCTCCGGCGCATGAGGCACTGTGCTCCAATCCGATATTCTGTTTTTCTTTAATTCCTGTTGCGCGCCGAAGTCACGCCCCATCTCCGATTTTTAATCTGTCATTTTTACGTGTTGCGACCACGCTCCGATTTAAGTCGGTGCTTTTGTTTCGTATCGCAACCGCGCTCCGATAATTTGCCGTCCCGTTCGCGGACGTGTCGCCCCGTTATTTGCTCCGCGCGTACGGCGTCGAACTCCATTTTTTGCGTATTAGATTAAGATTGTTTCTTCGAATGTAAATAAAGAGAAATAGAGGGTGATACAATTTTTTTATTCCAGAGTCCTTGGCCCACTCCCGTCCCAACGGGGCCAGCCGAGCACCGAGCCACTCCTTCGGTTGTTCTGGGTTAAAACAAACTGGCGCCTAGGACCGACGAATTCGTCGGTCCACCATTGAGCAGAACACTTGGGGGGCCTAGTGACCGGTTGCCGGCTCCATGCTCCGCTTCATGGAGCACGCACCGTGTTACAAATTATTAAAAAATGAGGTAATGGAAATTGTCCTATTGTAGGGTGTCCCAAAATTCACGCAAGATTTGAATATTGCGCCATTTGTGCGGTAGTGTTGCCAACGAAAAAAAAGACAGTGTGACAGCTGACTGTTCAGGGTTATTAAAAATGGAGCGGCACACAAAAGAACAACGCGTTTTCATTGTTAATCAATATTTTAAAAATAATGAAGGTTTGGCAGCTGCAGTTCGCAGCCACACTTCTTACGTGAATTTTGAAACACCCTATATATTTAAAAGTTTAGACTTTAGGCTTGTAAAGACATTTTGCAATTGTTTGTATTATATTGACATTTTTAAAAGATATAATATTTGAAATACATTGATAAAGAATGATATTTGAAATTTGTCCTTATACTTCGGGTGCGCGGTACTGGGAATGCGCGCTTTACTTCGGGTGCTTATCGGGGCGCCTAGCAACAGCGGGTGTTACAAGCTATGCCCTTTTTCTGTCTTTCTGTCAGCTATTACGGAGTGTGTGTTTCCAAGATCGTGTTGCATTGAATGGAATAAATGGTAAGCCGACGAAGCCAATTCCGGTGGATACACTAGGAGTAGAAGTACTTCGCATTCAAGTTCCAACATCTTTTCTTTAAAGCTAAAGCAATAGGAGGCGGAGCATTATCATGAAGAAGAATCACTTTTCGGCGATTTGATGCAATAGATGGTCGTTTTTGCATCAAATTGGCATTCACATACTCTAATTAGTTATGATAATGGTCGGCATTGATTGTTGTATTTGAATTCAACAGCTCGTGTTACACCACGCCCTCCATATCCCATCAAATACAGATCACAGCCTTGTGTCCGTGAAAGTTACTTTTTGGAGCCGTTGTCGATGACTGACTGGGATGCACTCATGATTTTCTACTTTTCGCATTGTCAAAATAAATCCATTTTTTATTTCCGGCCATAATACGCCACAAAGAAATGGAAATGTTCAAACGGTTGGCAGTGGCTCGCTCAGTCAATTCATAGAGTAATCATTTTCCTTCCTTTTGTACCTTTTCCTTGGCATGTAAACGTACATAAATGGTGGATTTGTTTACACTGAGCTGCTGAGCAAGCTCTTTTAGTGTTTGTGCTGGGTTCTCATCGAGAGTGCTAGAAATTCCCGGTTTTAGGAATTTTACCGGACAACCAGCCCATTATTGTTTTCTGACACCACAATCACCACTTTTGAATCGCTGATACCACACTCTACAATTTGATGGTCCTTAGTGACCATAATTTTCCACAAGTACTAAATATGAGCTTCAGTAGTACGTTCGTTTCACGTTAAAATATTTCAAAAGTATATATCGGAAAAGAAAAAATGTCATTTAAACGGTTGGACCTTTGAAAAGTCTCACGTCACAGCTGTTAATGCTGTTAGAATAATGCTGTGAACGACAGAAACACTTCGAACCTCCTAATATAACATTTTTCCGACAATAACTGGCTACATTTTGGAATTTTTTGACGAATAAAATGGAGCTACAAGGATCAGGTTGTTTGCTAATAAATATTAATATTTTTTTAATGTCACAATCAATTTGTATTAAAAGCAATATTACAAAATCCCTCTACAACAATTCCTTGAAGAAAACCATACGCGCCGTGCAGTGGTTGGCGGTAAGAAATACGCATCAAATCAAGAAATTAATAAGTACAAAAGTTTAATATTCTTAAGAGAGCTTTCATTATCTTAAAATTAAGCCGCCCAATTTTCTGCATGTTTGTGTTCTTTGTGCAGTAATCTTTTATTCGGGTTATTTTTCAAAAGTAATATTATAATAATTTTAAAAGATGTAAACAAATCAACATGAGAAAATTTATATTATAGATGTTCATAACATCAGGAATAATAATTTTACAGAAAAAATGTCATGAATAAAACATTCTTATTTTTGAACAGAGAATCTAATAATTTATTAACATTAGGAGAATACCGCTTGAATTTTATAGTTGACCCAAGATGTTATTACAAATAAATTACCAATCAGACAGGTGACCAAGATGGGGCAATTATGCTCTTTTATTCATGGCACATGAAACTTTCATTCATGACACTTTTTCTGTAAAATTATTATATTCACTCTTATGAACATTTATAATGCAATGTTTAACTTTTTAATGTTTTTATAATTTTTAAAATTATCATATATTTCAAAAATGAGTAGAATAAAAGTTTATTTTTTCTTAACAAGGAATCCAAAATAGAGAAAAATTAAGCGGTTTCCATTTAAGATTGTGAAGTTACACCCCGCCCCATCAACAAAGTGTGTAGGGGCGACTTAATTTTGACATAACTGAATAGCTATTTTGTGAATATTATATTTTTGTTCTTGTCAATTTTTAGATTTAATGCATATTTCTTCGGATAATTAGCCATTTCGGAACATTTTGTTCACTACGTATATAAAACCATTGATGATTAACAATGAAACTCCTTTCTGACTCAGTTATGGAGCCATTATTTTAGATTTCGAACAGTTATAATGACACCGACGGCTATATGTATATATATATATAATTAAAATATCCTATGGATTGTTCCTATTGGCATAATCAAAAGATTGATAGATAGTGTAAGGAACGTATTGGGGAATTCTAGGTATTTATAAAGAAGTTTAATTAAATTTAAGTTAACTTATACAAGAAAATTTGGTTTTTAAAAAAATATAATCAGTCTCACATCTATTTAAACTCAAGTTATGTGATTTATTATTTGAATTTATTGACTGATTCAATTTTTTCTTAAAAAATGTATCTTATTTGAACATTAATGTTATAATTTGTCATATTATTATGATCTATTTAAAAAATAATGTTGTTACGCCTGATGTATTGAGTTGGCAAATAAGCTCGTTCGATTTTTCTTTTGCTGAAAATTCATTCCAATTCCTCCTCCCCTTTCTTGGCACTACATGTCAACAGAAACATTCTGTGAATGTTTTATTTCACAGACATCAGTATTGTATGCGTGGCGTAGCTTTGAAGATAGACGAGACGAAAGTGCATTAAGGCTGTATTTTGTTATATTATTTCAAAAAAGGCAAACGACCTGCAGAGGCCCATAAAAAGATATGCCGAGTATATAAGAATGATGCCGTAACAGAACGCGTGAGTCAAAAGTGGTTTGCAAAATTCCGTTCTGGAGATTTCGGCGTCAACGACTCACTACGCTCAGGTCGCCCGACCGAGATTGATTCCAGTGATGTCAAGGCAGTTGTTGAAGCAAATCCATCGCAATCGGTGCGGAACATTGCTTCAGCACGCCATCCGTCTAGGTTGGTAGGAGATCGTTCTCGCTATAAAGCACAAATCGGTAGCGGAATATCGAAGTATCGATTTTTCTACATATCAGAGAAACATGTGTATTTTGCACTTCTAAACAAAATTCATGACCATGATTATTAAAGAAATCATCATCATATGCGGTCCGAAAGAATTAGTTAGGGTTTATTTAGTTATCCCTGAATTAATAGGAGAATACGGGGTTAGTTGGACTAATAAACTATGTCACGCTATTAAGGGGGGGTGGGGGGGGGGGGTGACAAAATAATAAAACATAATGTAACGATAGGAACAAAGGGGCGTGGGGGTCGAAAAGTAGAAAAAAATGGCGTGATGTCGTTTACGAATGACCACTTACTCGTCTCATATATACTGCACCTACACAAATCTTATGCCTAATATTTGTCATTATAGTAGCCCTAGTTGTTGGCTATAACTTTCTGATTTAACATAGATAAAAATTAAAACTAAAATTGTTTAAATGAAAATTAAGTAATAAAAATTGTCCCAGTTCTCAAATTTCGTGATTTAGCTCGCTTATAATAAAAGGTTTAAGTAAAAACAACATTATAAGCTTCAAGAGTCATCTCTGGCACTAAAAAAGACAAAGATGCACATTTTTAAAAATTAAAAATTAACTGAGTTATGAGTATTTAAAGAAAACATGTTCGCGCAGAGTTACATAGATTACTGTATCAGTAACTTATGCAATACAATTTGAGTTTTTGCACAAATACTATGACACTTTATGACAATTTTTATTTGGTTAACGTAGTATTTTTTCAATATTATGAGCTGTTTTTTATTTTATTTTTAACTTATTGTTTCGTTCATAACTTTTAATGCATAATTATTTAAAAAATGGCTCTAATAAAAGTTATTATTTGTTAACAATGAATACAAAAATAATCAAAAATTTGGGGTTCCAATTTTAATTCTAGAATACACCACCCAGAAATAGCTGACGGGGAATCTTAATTTTGACAGAATTGAATAGCCACCTTGAAAATATTAAGCTTTTATTCTGATCGATTTGTAATTTGATGCATATTTTGCAAGATATTTGTCGATAACATTTTACATGGACCACCCTGTAAACTTAAGGCAATATGATATAGTATAAAATATTATGATATAGTTTAATGTTCTAATAGTACTAGGTGTACAAATACGTTCTCGGCCTGTTTTCATGAAGATAATTATTTATTTACTCAAAATGAAGGTACATATTAATCGACAAAGTAATCTCCATTTACTTCTATACACTTCTCCTACTTGACAGGCAGACGGCGAATTCCCTGGCGGTAAAAAGGTGGCGGTTTTGAGTCGATAAAGTCGGTAATGCAGTTTTTGACTTCATCGAACGTTTTAAAATGGCTATCGACCAAATGATGTTGGAGTGATCAAAATAAGTAAAAATTTGACGGAGCAAGGTCTGGTGAATACGCCGGGTGTGGCAAAACTTCCCAGCCTAACGAATCTGAAGTGTCTTTGGTCGTTTTCGCTGTGTAAAGTCTAGCATTGTCATATAGCAATTTGACCGGCCTAGTTACTTTGCCTGTGCAAGGCCGCTTACGCTCAATTAATGACTTAAACGTTGAAGTTGGTGTGTATAGCTGTGATAGTCTCGCCAGATTTGAGCAGTTCAAAATACAAAACCCCCTTGAAATCCCACCATATGCACAGAAGGAGTTTTTTACCGTGAATATTTGGTTTAGTGGTCGTTGTCGATGGCTCATCCGGATTTACCCATGATTTACGTTTTTTCGGATTGTCGTATAATACCGACTTTTCATCGTCAGTCACTATTTGGTGTAAAAATTCTTTCCTTTTGAAGCCGTGTTGCATCGTCTCGCTTTGTTGCTTTCAGATAGTAATTGCGGAACCCAACGGACCTCCTTTTGAATCATGCCTAGCTTTTTCAGGCGGCTGGAAACGTTTTGCAGAATGACCCCTAATGCAGTATCAAGCTCTGATTGAGTTTGGTAAGGTTCTTCATCCAACAACTGCTCCAAAGCCGTGTCTTCAAATATTTTGGACGTTTCTGCTCTCTCGCCATCCTCGAGGTCGAAATTTCCACTCTGGAAACTTTGAAACCACTTTTAACGGTACTGACAGATACAGCATCTTCCCCCAATGCCTGACATATCATGTCCTTAGCCTCGGAAGTATTTTTGTTAACTCGGAAAAATAGTCTACTAGGTTTGTATTATATAACACCGGAAATGACGGGAAAATGTTTCGGTTCAAATATTTAATACAGCTGTTTTTATTCTCAGGCCAAGAATTTATTTGTACACCTAATACGTTACGTAATTGAAGTCTGATGCAATAGATAATTTTTATTCCTGATATTTTTCTTCGTTAATTAAAAAGAATCTTATTTTATTATTTTAAAGCATTGAGATGAATAACACCCTACGCACAAAAAACAACTATAATTGAACCGATTATTACTAAGTTTCAAGTAAATGTAACTTTACAAAATATCAGTAAAAACAAATTAGCATAAACTGTTTTGAAGCTACAGTCTCAGCTTTAAAATCTCTTAGGTCGATTTTAATTACCTCAAATTTTAATAAAGTTTTAGCGTTTTGTTCACAGAATTAATCAAAATGCAGAGATAAATTTAACCTATTGTAACCTAGTGGAAAAGAATCATAAAGAAATTTAAAACAATGATTTCTATGTTTAATGTGTATACTTTCGGACAGCTTAAATTGATTTTGCAGAAAAATATTTGTGGGCTCCGTGTATCGTGTTAGAAAGATATATTTTTACGGAAAAAACATGTCCTCGTTTAAAGTATCGTAATTTTCTAAAGAATTAACTTGAGACAATTTTTGTATGGTTTTCTGTACTTTAACTTTAAAGATTATTAATAAAATATTGTTTTAACATATTTTGTTAGAAAATTTCGATTTTCAATTTATAATTTTCTTCAAGAGCTATACAAATATACTAGCCATATATATATATATCGATTTCAACCAGAATTTTGTCTAGTGTTATCTAGAATACTTCATTAATTTATAAATCCATTGAAATCTAATTACTCGATTAAAATACTTCATAGGGTACCAGTGTATTATATCCTACAGATTTCCCGAATCACTTGTAAAAATATATAAGTAGTGTGTGTCAGAAACTAATATATTAGAGGTTTGGAAGTGACAATGTATATTCGTTAGTATAATTATATATCCAAATAGATATTGCAATGAATGTACTTTTTCCAAAATATCCTGTGAAAAATATTCCAGGTACAGATCAATCCTATTGAAAAAATATGCTCTATTTATATACTATCCATTTTATTTGTGATTTGCGTGGATTCTAAAAGTATAAAAAATTACAATTGTATTTATATAGTATTTAAATAGTGACCAGACCTGACATGGTCTGATTAGATCTGACCAGGTCTGACATGATGGAATGAATTGTTAGGTTAGATCAGATCTGATCTAACTTGGTCAGATTATATTTTATTTTTTAAATCAACGGAATAGACTTTTAATTTAAGAGAAATTTATAACGAATTTCTTTTATGTTTGTCAATTCAGTTCACCTAAAAATTACATATAGGTCTATTGAATGTCTAAATTCGTACCAGCTGTCTAAATTAAAATATGTTCGTTAATATACAGAAGTAGTCAGGAAACTTGTCTAAATTCGTACTCACGAATATGAAATGCGTATAGCAATGAGCCACTCTATTATATTCTCGTACTTTGTTATTCGATGTGTAAACGGTCTAATCACAGTCAACTGGTTAATTAATCAATTTATGTGTCGTTATAATTTGCAATGATGGAGATTGTAAATATTAATATTTCGTTCCAAAAATCCATTTTCCCGAGAAAAAATCATGTCTGACCAGATCTGGTCAAACTTATTCAGATCTGGATTTTGTCCAGGTCTGATCAGATCTGATCTGCTCTGGTCAGATTTGATGTGTAAGGTCTATTCAGACCTGGTGAAACATGATCAGACCTGAACAGACCTAGTCAGACCTGGTCAAATCTGATCAGAACATCTGTTTACATCTGTTTAAACAAATTAAACCTTTTTAAATAAGTATATACAGATTGAACAAAAAGTTCCGTAACTGCTAAATACCTGAAGTAATACGAATCAAATCGAAAAATTGATATGAACAAAAGTTTAATATTCTCGAGAGAGCTAATCAATTATGCTTAAATAAAGTTTTCCACTACCCCATTTGTTGGTAGGGCGGAGGTAACTTCCAAATCTTAAATAAACCTCCCTATTTTTTTACATTTTTGGATTTTTTGTTCGAAAATAATACACTATTATTCGTGTCATTTTTCAAATATATGATTATTTTAAAAGTTATACAAAAATAAAAATATTAATTTACAAATGTTAATTGATTAAATTAAATTATACGTTTAACATTGACAGTAATAATTTTACAGACAAAAATTTCATGAATAAAACATTCTTATTTTGAACAGACAGGTGATCGGGAGGGGGCAATTATGCACTATTAGAATATCTATTCAAAAATAAGCAAGTTTTTTTATTCATGATATCTTTTCTGCAAAATTATTATTTCCAATGTTATGAATATTTGTAATTTAATTTTTAACTTTCTGATTGGTTTATAACTTTTAAAATTATCGTATATCGTAATAAGTATGAGTCGAACACAAGTTTATTATTAGATTTGATGTGTATTTCTTCAGATAATTAGCCGTTTCGAAACTTTTGGTTCATTCTGTATATCAAGTTGAATCCTTTTTTTTTCCACGTACCATCTTCTTTGAAATTAAGAACAGGTCTCTCATGTTTTTCATTTTCTTTCTTTTCCTCTTCTACAGCTTTTTACAACAGTATTCGAATTCTTTTTTTGAGGCGGAATAGATGTAATCGTAAATTCTGTTGTAAGTTTCCTCAGCTATGCCAGTACCAATATCCATATAGCTGCAGAATAGATTCAGTCTTTGTCTTCCAATACCAAAGAGTCGCATGACGAACATAATTCTCCGATTTATAGCAAATCCAGTATTGATTAAAGGACCTGATTTGATTTGTCACGATCTGCATCTACACTATACAACAATTTTGAAACCGAGTCACCTGATTCCAGTTTCTTCGAATTTCACATTTTCCTTGTATCTTCGACAAATTACAATGTCCGATTGTGCTGTAATTACGGTGAAGAATTCGATGAAACGATAGCACATCAAAGGATTAACAATCACATTTTCGATGGTTGAACTCTGTAGTTTTTTCGCATTAGCACTTTCGCCTTCACCTTCAGTATTCTTAGTGAATTGATTGCCATGGAATAATTTTTTACGCGGTCGATAGGTTGTAAACTGATAACCTTTCGGACGTGAAGACATTCTTTTCGAATTACTTAGGAAGATATTCAAGGAAATGGAGAAAAAGAGAAGGAGTGGAAAAGGAGAATGAACGAGATGGAGAAATGGAGAGAGGAAAGAGAAAAAGATGAAATATGGTAATTTTTGGGTGGCAGAAAGAAGGGGAAATAGGGAAAGGGGATGTTATAGAATTTATTGAGAAGGAGTTAAGGCTGAAAGGAAATATAGAGGTGGTAGAAGAGGTGAGGAGAGTGGGGGGAGGAAAAACGAAAATGGTTTTGGTGAAGTGGAGTAGATGGGAAGCCAAAGAAAAGATAATGCAAAGGAAGGGAGTTCTAAAGGGAAGTAAGATCTTTATAGAAAATGACAGGTCAAAGAAAGAAAGAGAGATGCAAAAAATATAAAGGCGAGAGGGAATGCGATAAGAGAAAAAGGAAAGGAGGTGAAGATAGCTTTTGGTAAGATACGGATAAAGGGGAATTTGTGGGTATGGAACGAAATAAAAGGGGAGTTAGTTCGGGAAAAAAAACAAGTAAAATCAGGGAGGGAGAGCAGGGTTGTGACTGCTTTTCTGGAATATAGCAGGGCTGAAAAAGACGGATAGAGAATTCAGAGATGGAACATAAATTACCAGGGAGTGGTTATGGAAATGCGAAGAGGCAGTAAGGGAAAAGCGGAAAGGGAGAGCAAAAGGTGGAATAATAACGGTGATACGAGAAGGATTACAGGGTAAAAATGATTGTGGGGAAATAGTAGGGGCGGTGAAAAGAGGAATGAAGATAAAAGGGAAAGAATGGATGATATGGACAGTATATAATAGAAGAGGGGACGTAGAGTTTTGGAACAAGTTAGAAGAAGAAAGGGAGGAGAAGGGTGAGGGTACGAAAGGTACAATAATAGGAGGAGACTTTAATGCGAGAATCAGATATGAAGGAGGGCTGGCTGAATGGAAGGAAGGAGAAGAAAGAAAAACTAAGGATAAGTAAGGGAGGCGAAGAGGAAAAAGTGAAAGGGATAAGTAACGAAAAAGAGGCTTGGGAGTTGGTGGGTAAAAGATGGAGAAAAGAGAGGGTAATCCCAAAAGATATAAAAATAGGGATAAGTAACGAAAAGAAGATAGGGAGGGGATAAAGAAGGAAGAGATAGAGGGGGCTTTGAGAAATCTAAAGAAGGGAAAAGCGGTGGAAGCGGATGGAACAAGGGGGGAGATTTGGAAATATGGGAGAATAAACATAAGGGAAAAGTTGATGATGGGATTGAAGGAAATATGGGAAGGAAAATTTTTGCCGGAGGAGTGGAAGGAAGGTATAATACTACCGATTTATAAAAAGGGAAGTTCAGAAGAGGTAAAGAATTATAGGGGGATAACGTTAACGTGTATTTCATACAAGTTATATGCAGAAATACTGAACAAGAGGTTACTAGAGGAAATAGAATATAGGGGAGGCTGGGAGGAGACACAGACAGGATTTAGGAAAGTTAGAGGGTGCGCGGATAATATATACGTACTGAGGCACGCGATCGATAAATATATTAGGGAGAAAGGGAAAAAGATGTACGCATTATTTTTAGACCTGAAGTCTGCGTTTGATAATAGGGATATATTATGGAAAGCGATGGAAAAGATAGGGGTAAGTGAAGGGGTGATTAAAAGGGTGAGACAATTATACGGGGACACGAGATGTAGGGTGAAAGTAGGGGATGAGTTTTCAAAAGTATTTTGGGTTACATAAGGGGTAAAACAGGGATGCCCTTTGAGTCCGACGCTCTTCAATATATATTTGGCAGACTTGGAAGATAGGATGAGATAGGGCAGGAAGGGGGAGTAGTAGTGGGTGACAGGAAGATTTGGACTTTGGCATACGCAGACGACACGGTGCTTTTGGCAAAAGAGGAAGGAGAGTTGAAAGAGATGATGAAAACGTGTGAAAAGTATATGGAAAAAAAAGGTTGATAGTAAATGTGGAGAAAACGAAAATAATGGTCTTTAGCAAAGGGGGAGGAAAGGGTAGGCAGAAAAAGAGGTATTGGGAATGGGGAGGGGAAAGGATTGAAGAAGTGGAGAAGTTCTCCTATTTAGGTTTTAAATTTAGTAGGGATAACAAGGTGAAAGCACACATAAAGGAAAGAGTTAAAAAGGCGAGTCAGGTTATGGGTACAGTGTGGAGCTTATGGGAAAGAAAGTTTGGAAGGAGGATTGAATTCGGGAAATTGCTGTTCGACAGCATTGTGGGAAGAATAATGACATACGGAGCGGAGATATGGGGATGGGAAGAATGGAAAATAGTGGAAAGAGTACAAGAGAAGTTTGGAAGATGGGTATTGGAATTGGATAGGTGTACACCAGAATACATAGTGAGAGAGGAATTGAAATGATAGAAAATGAGGATAGGAACAGGGAAGGTAGCATTTGGATATGAAGAAAAAACAAGGAAGAACACGAAAAAGGAGCTAGTGAGGAAATGCTGTGAGGAGAGAGGGAGAAAAGAAAGGGAAGGAGAACGTTTTGATGAAGATAGAGAAAGATATTAAAAGATGATATAGATTAAAGAGATGTGGGTGGTCTGCTGAGAGAATAGAAGAAGCATGGAGGTTAGAGGTGGAGTTGAGAGGAGTATTAGAAGAAAGGGACAGAGAAGTACAAACACAGGAGAGATGGAGGAGGGTGGAAAACTCTAGGTTTGCGAATACATATAAATATAGAAGGACAAATGGGTTACCGAAATATTTGAAAGAAAAAGGAAGGGGCAATAGAAACAGGATAAGGACTATAGCAGGAATGAGATGTGGGTGTAAGTGGAAGGGGTGTAGGTACTGGGAAGTGGAAGAGAAAAAGATGTGTACGTTATGTGAAAGTAGAATAGAAAATGTGGAACATTGGGTGTATGAGTATGAGTTCGTAGAAGCATGGAGGGGGGGTGAGGAATCTCCTACATGAGGATGGAAGAGAAATAGTATGGTTGAGAAAGTTGTAAGGAAAGATAGGAGGAGAACAGGTGTAAAAGAGGGGAGTGAATGATTGAATGAAAAATAATAAAGTATGAAAAGGTATGAAAGAAACGATTGAGAATGATAATGGGGACAGCTGACAAAAAGGGGAAGTCCTCTCGTTCTTCGTTCTTTGGCGCGAACGTAACCCAACTCGTTTGCGAAATATTGTAGGCGCGAGAATGAATTTGCGTGAGAGAATGAATGGATGAATGTGAAAATATGTAAACGGGATATGGAAG
Source organism: Neoscelio sp. ZL-2020 (assembly GCA_022817345.1). Lineage (NCBI taxonomy): Eukaryota > Metazoa > Arthropoda > Insecta > Hymenoptera > Scelionidae > Neoscelio > Neoscelio sp. ZL-2020. The sequence continues at coordinate 13,562 of JABFPR010000004.1, forward strand.
ATATGGAAAACATATCAAAATGGGATTATTGTAAGGTCATCCCGGACCAAAACGGATTGTAATAAGCCGAAAGGCAAAATGTAAAATAAAGTATTATATGTATATATATAAGTACGAGGCTACCTGAGCGGCCCGGTCCCTTCTGCTCGCGACCGCTCCTTTCTACCTGCTCCCCGCCCAAGCGGTAAACTGGAGCGCGCTCCGTTTCATACCCGTACATATGAAGGACTTCGAATTTCGCTTTGAAATGCCTTCAGCATACTTTTGAATAGTAATGCTAACGATTTATGCAATTAAAAAAATCGATTTTTTGAACTGTCTAATTTGGTTTCTCCCCTTAAGGTGACCGGGGGTAATATTTCGAAAACTACGCATCGGATCAAGAAAAATTAGTAATAAAAGTTGATATCCAATGATATCAAAGACAACTTTAAAATTTCAAATAGGAATATCCATTTTTTTACAGATTCGGATTATAGGGAGAAAAATTCGCAACTTTTATATGCAATTTTTTTCTCGTTCCGTAAGAGATGGCGGTGTTATCAACAAAAATCGTTGGCAAGTACATGGACTCGCAACGCTGCTGTGGTTGTACGGTTGACTACGGCCGAATTATAAAAGGCAGTGCAGATCGGTTAGACTTCAGTTCAACTTCAGAGCTCCTACTATAAGCATCTCTTATAAATATTAATATTCAAGTATTTTCGATTTGAAATTAAAATGGAAACAATAACGCTTGCTGACAGAACTGATTTTTCATTTGAGTACCTTCTGTTGTCGTCTCTTGATTTTCATTATTTTCTGATAATCGGTCTATGGTTGCTATTTGTCCTTCTTTGATTGTGACCTCAACATTATTCAAAAAATCGTTTCCTATTATAACGGAATCAAGCGCATCTCCTGTTGAAATTACTATCGTATTCACCTCTAAAAATTCGTCTATTATGAAAATATTTGTTGGAAACATTCCTTTTTATTCCATGACAGCTTCTCCCAATCCTGATAGTGAGTGCACTGTTGAATGTAATTTCGTACTTCCCATACTTGTTTAAGTTTCAAAGACAAACACTTCCATTGTCTATTAGTGCTTCCACATCACTCCGTTCACTTCAAGTTCCACTGCTTGTGTGTTACTTTGAATCCATGCAATCGTTGCATTATTATCTTTAATCACTTTGGTGCATTTGGTTGAAATGTGTAAATAATTATTGTATTTGAAGGTTAGGTCCCTTGTTCTTATTCGGATATTTGCTCAACTCGTGTTACGTGGAACCACAAAAATAGCAATGCTTCTTAATTGTTTTCGCCGCTGTATTTTTGTAATATTTTCTTAAATCGTTTTTGATTGTTTTTTTAAAATTCATGCGCTCTTTCACGTGGTCTTAAATTTTGAACTTCTTTTTCAAGTTTAGTAAACTCTTGTCGCCATATAAAACAGTTTTGTTCGTATTATCGTATTGAACATCATCGATTATACATTGAAACATTGTCTTTTTCTCGACTTTTCCTTTACTTAGAATTTTGTGCATCGCATAAATGTATTGGACAATAGCAGGAATTATAAATGGACTATGTTAAAATCTTTTCTTCAGATCCTTACAATATCTGTTTGCCATAAATCAACTTTTACAAATCGGACCATTCAAGCAACATTGCCATGTCTTAACATCATTGATGTGTTTGTTGATTTGCAAGGTGTCATCATCTGAAAAAATAAATATACTGTCTTCGACATCTCTAATCGTAAATTGGTTACCTGCTGAAACTCAATTAGATGGCACCTTGTGTTTGCTTTGCCTTTTTTCAAGCTGCTAATTGTCACTTGTTTGTCAACTTCGTTCTCACATTCATGAAAATTGTCTTCGTCTGATATATCTTCATCTTGATCGTTTAATGGCCTTTCCACGTGGGCTGATAATCTTCCTTTCAAAATCTCTATATTATCTGATTATGATAAATGTAGCTCTCCTAAATATTTTCGTAAATCTGCAACAGTCATCATAGCAATTCTGTCAAGCGTTGTTTCTCAATTCTCAATATCTTTTTTCAGAATCACTGTTTTCTCATCTTCGTTGAAGACTACTTTTTTCGTGATTGTCATGGTCCACTTTTGCGTTGTCACTTTTTTCTTGTCCGAAATCTTTACAACTTTTATTGCATATTTTCTGTCACGATCGAACCTTTCAACTTTTGATGCGTACAACTTTTAGTTACATTGTTACCAGAAATAGAAAATCCCATTTTTTTGGGTGGTGATGCTTCGGAAACTAAAGATCATGATGAAGACAGCGAATACGAAATATCAGAGAAGAAGAAGATATAGAATAGAATATCTGAAGAACATATAGAATGAAATATCTAATGAAGGTATATAATGGAAAAATGCCACCCTTGAAGAACAAGTGCTAAAGGCCCGCGCAAGTAGTCGACCATCAAGCAAGCTGAGAGGAAAAACCTGTTACAAATGGGATACAAAATCTCCGACACGAAGATCAGGTAAGCGACCCTTTCGTAAGATTATTGACCTACTAACGTCATCAACATCCGAATTCTTTGCTATGCTTTCGCTGTTTAGTACTCCTTATCGTTCTCCCCGTTTCATTTTGATTGTTGTAATATGCAACAAATAAAGAAAAAATTTAAATTGTATAATATATGATATTATAAATTTATAATATTTCAATTCAATAAATAATTCATTCAATAAATGAATAGTTCAATAAACTGTGTTGTTTATATTTCGACAAACTGAAACGTACTGAAAACCAAAGCCTAATGATGACCCGGTACCATGAAGGTGGTTAGATTATAGTGATTTAATACTAGTAACGCCCCTTCTTGTAAATGCTTTAAAACTTACTTGTACACCTGATAATATTTATATTAAAAAAGGAATTTCATATTCAATTACAAAAGGCTAACTTGAACTGATATTTACGAAGTCGCCAAATATAGAATTTGTTTCGCGAAATGATTATGATTTATATAAGGAAATTATATTATCAACAAATGCTCATAGAAAATATTACAAAATTCTACATCGTGTTATAATTACCGCCTACATATTTTAATATTAATTTTCTTTCATAAATTAATGACTGCATGTTCGTCTACAGCGAAGTATCCGCCTCAATGGATTTCAGCACCCTAGCTGGTAGAATAACAGCATAATCATCTTTACCATCTAAGATAGTAGCGATAATTCGAGGGTCATATTTTGTCGTTACAATTCTCAACGTCGCTATCCAGTACTCTGCCCCTATCTCCAATTCTGACAGCTTCTTAGTTGCCGGGAAAGACATCTGTGTCTGTTGGTTTAGTACACCAAGGAACTATAAACAAATAATTAATAAAAGTTAACATTATATACATAACAAATTCATATAACATAATGAAAAATGCAAAACAATTACAAATTAACTTGAATTATAGTTATAAACTTACATTAGACATATCGGTATTCGTCAAGTTCCGGTCGCTGTGTGGTACAATAACTTGAGACTGTAGATGAATGCTTAAAAATTGCTATTCAGACGTTGAATATATAATATCTGATCTAGAAATTAGAAAGGTTATTATACAATCAGAACTGAAATTTTAGAAAGCTTACAGTTTCTAATAGAAAATATTAATAGGTCATTGTTATACTATAATAATTAAAAAGGATATTATTCAAGCAAAACTTATGACATATATTTTAAAAGCGTTTGAAAGATGTGTTTTTCAGTTTCTATTAGAAAATTATTGATATGATACAATAATTAATGAATATTTACCACATTGATGACTATGAACGTCGATATAATTTAAATAAATTTGAGATGTTTCAATTTATTTTCAATAATTCTGTAATCTTCTTTTCACTTTATGAAGTTTTTGATATCATGTATATTTAATAATAATAAATCTAAGCGCGATTTGATTTGATAATGTGCCTTTATAACGTCTTTCTTAATGATTCACTAAAGACTAAAGATTTGATATTCAGAGTATTAATATATACACTTTTCTATATATTCGAATACTAATGTCTACGTGTTATTGTTCTCATAAGTTAAATTGTAAATTACAATTCAACTACACTTGATATGCTTCATTTCATGATGGGTTCGGGAATGAAGTAACGAAGGAGCATCATTTGGGCTAAAGGGGAGAATAATGAAAGTACGTAAACTTTTGGTTTATTTTATGTTAATTCATATTCCATTTTTTCTTGATCGACATCATTCACATCCACTACATACTTGTGTCCCCACAGCAAGGTATCGGTACAATTTCTAATTAGAAACGGCGTATCGTCGTGAGGACTCAGCGCTACCTGTTCTTCACGAATACTATAAACATTATGCAGCTTGGCTCTTATGCAATTTTGCTGCCGTTTCATTTTTCCCGCATTCTCCAGACATTCTCACTCACTCCTTTTTCTCACTCACTCCCATTAAAAGCAACGTATACATTTTTTATCGCAAACCAACGAATTCATTTACAATAGAACCGTTGCATTCATCCTTCATGAGACCCAAAACTTTGTTGTTTTGTGACAAGTGGCATACCATAAATATTACCCGGGGGAAAAACACTCGTATCAAACGTATTTATATCGCGCTTCTTGCATTCATATACATCGTCGCATTTAAATTCATAAATCAAGCAACTAAATTTTCACCAAATACAACAGTCTTCAGAGATTTCCCGACATTTTATCAGTATTTAATAAAATTAAACAAGCTAATTCTAATGTATACACACCTAAATAGCCAACGTTTATATAAAGTTTATGCACATTTATGACCGATAATTCATAAACGTTTGTATAAATTGTTAACTTAATGCAAATACTTTTTAAGTTGTATGAAAATTTGACGTAAATCGTTTATACAAAATTTATATCAAATTCATATGAATCATATACTGACACTGTTTTATACAAAATTTACAAGAAATGTTTATGTAACTGGCTATCAGAGTAAAAACGTTTCTGAGTTAAATGTTTTGGTAAATTGACACTGTTTCAAAATTATTGTATTTTTTTATGCTCGAAAAACGATTTTGTCTTATATATAATATATATATAAATATAAAAAACATGTTTTCATTATCACATTATCACAAAACTTAACAAAAGATTGTCCTATTTCTACATGACATTATTTTATATGGTTTGTATTGTACAGCAGATTTGGCAAATACAGTTTTATTGGATAACATTCGCTTATAAACGTATAAAAACTATTTTTATTAATTTCTGAAATATGAGATCATTTTTCTATGAAAATGATTCAAGTTATTCTTTGCTGTGTTTTAAGCATTATAAATCATTTTTAAATTATATATAAATGATTATTTTTGCGCGATTACGAAAGGAGTCTTTTTTATTTTTTTTGGTTATGAATTTAAATTTGACCATTTGGGACTTATTTAATTCTTCCATATATAAAAAAGGTGTCAAAACGAATATCGTATTTTGACAAATATGATCATTAGATTATATTTCAAAAAATGTGAAGAAAGTTATAAAACAGTAATGAAGATTATTAATAATTAGCGTAGAAAAATGCAGACTCATTTTATAGAAAATAATAATATTTTTATTTCGAAATTGTTTAAAAAGGAATACGATAATTCTCGTCATGCAACCTAACTTGAATTTCATAAAGATATAACCAATTTATTATCACATGATTTGCAATCACCCATCTCTCACTTTCTGTAACAAGAGTTAAAGTAGATTTAATGATAAAAACGACTGCACCATCCGCCTAGGGTGGTAGGTGACCTTACCTTAACCCAACACCCTCCTTTTAAATCTTACCTAGCTTTTTCAGGCGACTGGAAACGTATTGCTGGGTAAACCTTAATGCAGTACCAAGCTCCGATTGAGTTTGTTAAAGATCTTCATCCAACAACTGCACCAAATCCGTGTCTTCAAATTTTTTTGGTGGTCCTACTCTCTCGCCATCCTCGAGGTCGAAATTTCCACTCCGGAATCTTTGAAACCACTTTTTTACGACACTGACAGATACAGCATCTTTTTCCAATACCTGACATGTCATGTTCGTAGCCTCAGAAGTATTCTTTTTTAACTCGAATGCGAAAAGCATACAGTTACTGATATGCGCCTTATTGCAACTCATTTCGTTTACTGTGCTCACGATGTATATTTTGAGGTTATATTAAACTTTTGGTCCGGAAAAATAGTCTACTAGGTTGGTATTATATAACACCGGAATTGGCGAGAAAATGTTTCGGTTCAAATATTTAATACAGCTGTTTTTATCCTTAGGCCAAGAGCTTATTTCTACACCTAATAAATTAGTGATTGAATGTCCGTGCACCACGCAGCGTGACCCTTCGTGTTCGAATATTAGTCACTCGTTCAGTATTGTATCGATATCGACATGTTCTGTTCTCGCATGGATATTCTGCATAGTTTCAGTGCCCATATTTACTATGCTTTTCTTGATAACCATCATACTGCGTCGAAATTCGTCTTTGAGTTAGTTAAAAAATAGCTGTAAAAGAAGAACTTGAGCTACATACTCAAGCCGGAAAAGAGCCATTGCATTTTACTATATCGGGAGACGTCTCATGGAAAAAACGAAGGTTCACATCGTTATTTGGCATCGCTACATTGTTCGGAAAGTATAGTCAAAAAGTTGTAGACGTTGCTGTAAAATCTTCCTTTTATCAAAGCTGCGCTAATTGGAATTCGAAAGAAGTTATGCCAGAGTATGATAAGTGGAAAGAATCACATATTGAAAACTGTCCGGCAAATCAACAGGGTAGCGTAGTTAAAATGGAAATTATCGCCGAGAAAGACATTTTTGCGCGATCGGATGACTTACTCGGCGTGAAATATGTCAATTATATTGGCGACGGCGTACAAAGACGTTCAAAGCTATCCATCATTTTAATCCATACGAAGACGTCATTGTTCAGAAAAAAGAATGCGTAGGACACGAGCAGAAAAGGATGGCCACTCGACTTCGATCTGTGAAGAAAGGTACCAAGGAACTTTGGCGAAAATTCATTAGCAAACTGACCGACAAAGTAATTCCAGATTTAACTCTGTATAATGGACTGGCGATTAGAAGGGATCCCGATTCGGCGGAGAAAATTAACAAAACTGTTTGGGCTATGTTTGATTGCAAGAGTTCGTTACCCGAGAATCCACAGCAAATGTTTTGTACAAAACGAGTCAATAGCTGGTGCAAGTGGGACATCGCAAAAGCTATTGGTGAACTGAGGTTATTCACACACGACCCCTCTCTTCAGAACAACGTTCATGATGCCATCAGATCATTCTACGAAGATATTATCAGGTATGTAAATATGAAACCGGAATTTGCCCATTAATGGCCCTAGTTGTCAATATAATTACAGTAATACCGCGTCATTGGGGCCATTTTCTTGTCTTGACATTTGACAAAGATTTTCAACTCACAACAATACAAGTTTCATAGAACATCATAGTTTGTAATAGCGTTGAACATGTCGAATTTTGTGTCTGGAAACAACGATTTGCGGACAGCATTGATTTTCTGTTACTATTTGAAGGAAACTCCTACAGAATCACATCGAATGCTTGTCGAAGCTTACGGTGAGCATTCTTTTGGTAAATCACAGTGCTTTGAGTGGTTTAAGAAATTAAAAAATGGCGATTTTGACGTGAGAAACGAAGAACATGGAAGATCACTGAAAAAGTTTGAAGACAGCGAATTGCAAGCATTGTTGTATGAGGATGACACTCAAACGCAACAATATCTCGCGGATCAATTAAATGTGACACGAGAAGCCGTCTCCATACGTTTGAAAGCCATGGAAAAGATCCAGAAGATGGGAAAATGGGTTCCACATGAATTGAATGAAAGACAGCAGGAAAATCGAAAAACCACTTGCGAAATGCTGCTCCCCAGGTACAAAAGAAAGTCATTTCTCCATTAAATTGTAAAACATCATGGATAACTCCAAGCGAACCATCGACACCGACTGCAAGTAACAAATAATATAATATGATCGCTAACTAAACCGAACGGGATCACTTGTTGATATGTATTCGAAAGAAACGTACCAACGGCGCAACGTAATTGGCCAATGAGTAAAGCGGAAGAGTGTGTTAATGCTAACCTTGTCACATCTAACGAAAAGGTAATGAGATGGAGATATGACTTTCTTCCAGCTGATGAAGCAGGAATAGATATGGAAAAAAAGAACGCATGCAAGCTCTATACATTTTATAAACAAAAAAGAAAGATGATGCCATAACCTTGTCGGATATTAACAAAAAAAGAACTTATTAAAAGTCTCCCTGCATTCGAATCAACCGAACAATACGCTCATAACAACCGACAAACGATTGTTATGATCAATAACAATATTAACAATCGTGCAGGAAACTCCAGCCAAACGACCGTAAAAGTTAGGATATCTTAGTATCTCTCACAGTAGTAAGGCAGAGAGGAAAGAGTGAGTAGAAAAAATATTTTGCTTTGGTTCAAATTTTAAAAAGGTGGATTAACCCCATACAGGTGACTCAAATCCACTCATAGGCATTGATATAACTTTGAATTATCTTTGTTTGTGTAAAATTTAAAAAGAAAAATAGGAAGAGCGAATATTCCCGCCGAAAACAGAGTCATCGGAGCTCGCGCGAGATATCGCGATTGATTCCTATTGCAAAATTAGCATCATGGATACATGATGATATCTATTAAATATTGATAAATATAATAAAAAAAAGGAACTAAAAATACATAAAATTACAAAAAAAAAACACAAAGAAGCACTTAGTGTAAGGATAAAAGGCGCAAAAGACAGGTATAAAGTATCAAAGCGAAGTAGCCAGAGTGGCATATCCTAATATTAAGACAAACGCCCACCAGGTGGCGGTCTACGTGTAAAGAAGAATTAATTAAAATTTTGAGACATTAAACGGACTACTTCCCTAATTAGAAAAATCTTAATCAAGCTCTCAAACAAAACTAGTCGCCTGCTCAGTGAGCAAGATACTCACACATAACGACGTTTTTTAAATTAACCTGGTATTTATAATCAAATGATAGGGTCCTATGCTGAACATATTGCCTCGTATCAAATGAATGTCATTTGGATTGAGAAGAAGCATATCTGAGAACGGTATTAAAGATAAATTGAACAACACATAATTCACACTAAGATTAGGCAATCCTTTTTTTTTTTGACATGACCAGGTGAGCGACATATCCGTAGCGCCTAGCCGGACGTCGCATCGCATAAACAACGAACACGATACACTAATAATCTTTCGGATAGAGAACTTTCATTGAATGCGTATCTGCATGTATGATGCATCAGGACTCACTAGGGACACAACAATTGGCGGGAGACTACCGTGGGACCTGTGAGATCCTAAAAAATAGTAGGTCATAGCTAATACATGATTATGGGTACAAAAATAAAACAATGACATTTTTATTGAATTTTATTTTATTTGTATGAATGTGGAACAATACGTAATTATAATAAATATTATAATATATGTATCTGAATTTCCTTTTAAGTTTTATATGCATTTTTATTTTTATATTTTATATTATCGTATAATATCGAAATTAAATAATAAAAAAAATTCCTGTATCAGGATCTACAAAATTATATTTATGGTTCACTTTTAAATGTTGGAAAGCCTCATTGTTTAGACAATCGTACGATTTCCAACAATCGGATATGATGGTCGTTTCGGGCTTTATCCATTCTTTAGTGATATTAATTAACATATGCATCAAGCGATCCTCAACTGATATGAGAAATATTTACTATTATATTGACTGGTCGGTTTCCACGACTACACCAGGTCGACTTAAAGTTGTATAGTCTCTTTATGACCATGCAATGCATATCTACGAATATAAATTTATAATTTATGTACATGTTACATATACCACATAAATGTACCTGTTCATTAATACACATCGATTTTACCTCGCGACAAAAATTTTGCCAATCAACGACAGTGTTCGAAATTCGTGTTAAAATAAAAAAATAAAATTTAAATAATAAACAAAATAAAAGAAATTAAATTGTAAATTAATTTTAAATAAACCGCTGACATTGAAAGGCAATAAATTGCCTGAAATCCGCACAAGTCCAAGCGATAGAGTTTATGCGTGAGAGAACGGAGAAAAAGGTAGCGTCAAATAAATGGAATGCACTCACACACAGTTACAAAAAGAAAACTACGTTTTTTAAAACGGTTGAAACAGAAAAAACAGTTATATCATGGAGGTTACAAAATTGATTATCGAATATGATAAAATTCGAAGGTCGAAGTAACAACGCTGATAAACACGCGACGCTCGCTGGAAGAAATACGTAATAACAAAAATACGCGTCTCCACGTGCACCGAATTGGAAGCGAATTATCGCGAAGATAAAATGAAATGATATGGACTTATGGCCGTGAACGCCGCAGGAAAGTACACTACTTAAATATAATGACACAATTGAATTATTATAACACCTTTTAATTCCCCCCTGTCCCCAAGGAGAGGCAGGAGCCCAACGCCCGAGCTAATTGGGAAGGTCGGAAGGATTCCGAGTCACTCGGCTTTTGCAAAGGATGGGATGCTACTTAAAAAGAACGACTAATCGGTTGAGTTCCCCTGAGAGTACTGACTCTCGTCGCTAGCGGCCGGACGGTGCTCGGTGCGCGAACGACGGGACGCATGAGTGGGGGTCGCTTCCACGCACGCGCCCATCTGCCTCGAACGCTTCGCGCCGCCGGCTTGCACGAAAACGCTATCTCTAACGCGGGGTAGAAGGATAGGGCGATATTAAAGCGAGAACGTATTTACCGGCAGGGCCGTACCTACGTTGATCGCTAACAAATAGCTTCATCCGACAATTACATTTCCGGTATTAAAAAATTGTGTCTCGGAGTAGGATACATTAAAAAATATACAATAAATAAAAACGCAATTTTTTGGATGTTTTCAAACCACGTACCGGTTTTAGCACATTCACACATATTACACTTCACCTTTTGAAATTTTTTTTATCGCGATACTTTATTAACTCTCCCGCAACGAAAAACCAATTGTTCACGATTTAAGTTTATCTCCGAACCACACGTCATAGTTTTTCGCAATACATTTTTTCGCTTAAATAATGTATGAATTCGTCTATCTTTTTAATAATAAAAATATAATCATGTAATAACATTTAAATAAGTCTTCGATAATGTACAAGCAACGTATTGAAATGACTTATTTTACTAAGTAGACTTGTATATTTCCAATTGTGAAAGACCTTTCTTGCTTATAATCATAATCTGAGTATAAATCCATTGTCAATATATACATACCGTTATATAATTTAGAATTGAAATTGTAGAATTGAATGTAATAATTAATTTTTAATGTTTTTTTAAATTTTATAATTTGTTTATAATTTATTTAACATTAAAATGGTTTACGAACGCTACGTTTTGTTTCAAGATTCGTATTCAGGACGTGAAAATAGATAGAAAAAGTATGTGAAAAACATTTAAATCGTTGGTGTAATTCTTCTCAAGATTTACCAACAAAATAATTGTCGAAATTGAAAATAAATTAAGAACGCTCTACCACATAACTTTATAATAATATTTTCTACAATTATAATAAAAAATATATAACATTACATAAAGAAATTTACAATAGACATAATCAAAAATTTGACAAACTTAGAACAAAAACACAATGAACAACAAATTAATTTCAACAACAAATAGCTTATTAACTTGACAAAAAAAAATTCCTCAACATGTAAAACAACGAAACATTGTCAGGAATGTAAATATGAAACTGACGGAAAATATTTTATTCGGAGTAATACCCATCGCTAGCTATACATTTTCCCAAACCGTCTGACAATTTGTGGATGCCACGCCAAAAAAACTGTTGCTCTTTCGAGGCAAACCAGTCATCAAGCCATTTTCGTACATTTTCGTAAGAAGTGATGCGCTGCTCAGCAAGTGCGTGTTCCATCTATGCAAATAAGTAGTAATCGAACGGAGCCAAGACTAGTGAGTAAGCCGCATGCGAAAGTATTTCCCAACTAAACGCCTCAATCGTATCCTTGACGGGTTTTGCTGTATGTAATGGTGCATTATCATGAAGCAAAATCACTTTGTGTTGCTTCTTTCGATATTCTGGTCGTTTTTCACGCAAAGCTTGATTCAAATCGATCATTTGTTGTAGGTAGCGTCCAGTATTAACGGTTTCGACAGGTTTTAGCAGCTGATAATCGATCGCACCCTTCTGATCCCACCAAACACAGAGAATTGTCTTCCGTCCATAGCGATTTGGCCTTGCAGTCGGTGTCGATGGTTCGCTTGGACTTATCCATGATGTTTTACAATTCAATGGAGAAATGACTTTCTTTTGTACCTGGAGAGCAGCATTTCGCAAGTAGTTTTTTGATTTTCCTGCTGTCTTTCATTCAGTTCATGTGGAACCCATTTTCTCATCTTCTGGATCTTTCCCATGGCTTTCAAACGTATGGAGACGGCTTCTCGTGTCACATTTAATTGATCCGCGAGATATTGTTGCGTTTGAGCGTCATCCTCATCCAACATGGCTTGCTATTCGCTGTCTTCAAACTTTTTCGGTGGTCTTCCACTTTCTTCGTTTCTCACGTCAAAATCGCCACTTTTTAATATTTTAAACCACTCAAAGCACTGTGATTTACCAAGAGCATGCTCATCGTAAGCTTTGACAAGCATTCGATGCGATTCTGCAGCAGTTTTCTTCAAATGGTAACAGAAAATTAATGCTTTCCGCAAATCGTAGTTTCCAGACACAAAATTCGACCTAGAATATTTTGTGTCGTGACCTAGAATATATAACACTGTTCTATAAAACAATGTGTCCTTCAATGCATTACAATAAAAATTGCAACGTTTGCTGATATTATTTGTGTTGTTGTTGTTGCACAATAATTTTTCTGCATCGAAAATGGAAATTGCCTTTATCAATTGATATTGTTTTTTGGCAATACTCGCACATCATTTCCGCCATAACGAGATCGCAATCCACAAAAAATTTATATATACTCTCATCATCTCGAGCAATTTTTATGATCTCAATCAACTTCATGTTGTAACGTATAAATATGTATTAAAATATATCGTTAAATTTTACATTTACCCTACAATATGAATTGTTTGCTAATATCTTAACGTGTGTAAACATTTACGAGTATTATTTACACATGTATTATATTAACACTAATAATAATAATTAAAAAGATAAAATTAAATATGAATGATTAATATCAGTACAAATTGTAGTAATAAATATAAATATTATTTGAAACAGGTTGTATTAACATCTTAATTTGTACATTTTTTTCGTAGTATGCGTATGTTATCGAAATATTTCTATATATGAAGTTACATGGGACATTCTGTATTCATTATTTGCATTTATCTCGGAAAATTGCTACTAGCGCCAAATTTTGAGAACCGATATTCAGGACGTAAAATTACGTAACAAAATGATTTTCCTGTTATCCAAATCGCCTAGCTACGTATACTTCAGAATTACTATTTTAAGAAATTGGAAAAAGTCGAAGTATTAATAATTAAGAACTTAATATTACTTACTCCTTATTCCTATAAATATAAATCCGATATATATACTTTATAATTATCAAGGATAAGTGTTATAATTATAAGTTATGAATAAATACGAATAATTTCCGTTTCTGTCTTTCATATTAAATATTTATACCTCATACGTATTTGCATTTAGTCATGAATGTAACATCTGAACAGTTCTCAGAGCACAGTTATAGAGTAATATTTTATTTCCTGCTTCGGCCATAGGGCGTACAAAGCGCCGTTTTTGAGCCCGGCACTGCTTTACAAAATTCTCCTATCCCATTCTATCCATACATATAATTTCGCACACTTATCCGTCCATTCCTCCTTTTATCTTTATTCACCGTTTTTGCAACTTTTCTCCATTACCTTCTGTCGCACGTAGCTACTCCGATCACTCTCAATCATTGCTCACTCATCCTTTTATACTTTTCTTCTCTTTCATTCTTCTTTACTTCTCTCTTTTTTAAAACTTCCATCATTCAACTTACACCTCTTCCCTCTTCACTCATCATGTCCTTAATTCATATCCACATCTTACCCCTTCTACACATTCATATGCCACATGTTCCAAACTGTCCTCCCTTTCTCCACAAAACCTACATTTTTTGTCATCTTCTTTTCTTCAGTAATTATTCGCTCTCCAGGTATTCCCAAATATCGTTCTTGCTACTTTTTCCAGTCTTTACCCAACTTCCTGCACAATCTTCCAAATATTTTTGTAGTCCCACTGTTCTATACTCTCTATACTTATTTACTTGTATCTCGACCCCTCTATCTTTCCCAATCTCTCCTGTATTTGGGAGAATCTCTGCAGTATCTCTGTCCCTCTTAGCTAATTTCTTCACCATGTTAACTCCTCCCCTTTTCAGCACTTCAATACCTTACACATGAAATTTCATTTTAAGACATATCCAATTTGTCCAGATTTAGGTGTCGCACCTTGTATATACTCAGGCATACACTTATCTATTCCTAACACCCATCTCCCGTACATTTCTTGAATTTTCTCTATTTCTTTCTCTCCTCCCGTCACAAAATTTCTGCCCCATATAATAGAATACTTCCCACAATATTTTTAAACAATAATTTCCTCCATTTCCACTTCCCTTCAATTTTTTTCTCTCCTATACTTCAAATCCTTCCCATTCATTGCCTTTCTTTAACTACTCTTTCTTTCACATGTACTTTGATTCCATTATTTCTTTCAAATCTAAGTCCCAATAGCTAAAACTTCTCAACTCCTTTAGCTTTCATTCCTATCAACACCATTCTCATTTTTTTCCTACCTTCTTCACTCCTTTTGCCGAACACCATAATTTTTGTTTTCTCTACGTTAACATCTAATTTCTTTTTCTCCATGTATTTCCATAAAGTTCTCATCATTTTTTCCATCTCTTCTTCATTGTATATTATCACCATCGTATAATTCGCGTTCGATAACGACCAAATCCTTCTCCCTCTTACTACCACTCGTCCATCTTGTGCTATTCTCAACTTAATTTCCAAATCAGACAAATATATGTTGAACAGCGGTGGGCTCAACGGGTACCCTTATTTCACTCCTTTCCCAATCCAAAATTCTTCTGACATCTCATTATTCACTTTTAATCTGCACTTTGTTTCCTCATAAATCCATTTTACCCTCTCAATTAATCCACCACTTACCCCACTTTCTTTCATTGTTCTCCATAATATCTTCCTATCCGGATTATCGAATGCTGTCTTTAAATCACCGAATAACGTATATGCCTTTCCCCCATTTTTAATTATTCTATCTATCGCCTGTCTCAGAATATAAATTTTATCTATACTTTCTCATCCCTTCCGAAAATCTGCATGATATCTTCCCATCCTCTTATCTCTTCCATTTCCCTTATTAACCTTTCATTCAAAATTCCTGCGAATATATTATATACCGTACACATTAATGTTACCTCTATATAAATATTTAGAGAGGTAATTATAAATATTTTAAAGGTATTTTCTCCCTTGGATAAAAATTATTATTCCATATCTCTTTCATTTTCTCAATTAATTTTTCTCTTATCTTCTCTTTCCCTTATATCCACACCTCGTTTTTGATACCATCCACCCCTACCGCCTTTCCCTTTTTCATCTTTTTAATATATCTTTCTATCTCTTCTATTTCTCTGTTCACTCATCGCCCTTCTAAACAACGTTTTACTTATTCATAATCGTACCTTGCCACCTACTTAGTGGGCTTTAGAACGTGTACTAGTGTTCAGACCAGGTCGCAATAACCTGATGCATTGCGCTACAGTACGTACAGCTAAAAGTTGTTTCGATAGAGCTATTACTCAACTTTGTAAGTTGCCTGCAAGTAATGACGATTCATTATAATTAACTTTCGCAAACACGTCTCTTTCTAATTGTCAACACAGACTCATTTCACACGAAAAATGGCGGGTGGTACTGTAAGGATTCTAATCTGTTGTTCTACATTAGAACGAGGCAGGTGGTGCTGTTCAATATAGTGAGAATAATTTATATATTTTATATTTAATATTTTAATTTAAGAATTTTAATTAAATGAAATTTAATGCGTTACATTCAATAGGAAAAAAAATTAAATAACTAAGGAATCTTATACAAAAACCAGTTAAGTTTTTATAATAATTTACATAAATGTTTTTATAATTTAATTTATTTTCGAAATTCTAATTACTTAGTTCTCGAAAATTCTTTGTATTTACAGTATTATTTAATGTTTACGCACATTTCGATAATATTTTGTTTTCCTCGTGACTCTTGAAGATCAGTTGTAATCAAGCCTTAGTTGCGAGAGAACGTGCTTACGCGGACTTGTTTTCACGTCTGCGTCTCACTTAGCTATCAAATTCGTGTCTTTTATTTATTGTAAATCACGACATTAAATCTAGTATAAGTATAGAAGAAAATTATTTACTCGCTTCATTTATAGAGTTATTCACGTGCTTGTGAATTGCATGTGTACTTTGTAGTTTTTATTTAATTAACAAATATAGTGTATATTATTTAAAAGCATTTGGCCTTCTTTATTTTATAAACTGTGTAAAAACCATCTCATGGTAGTCGGAAGTGTGGCAAACTCCGCACGTGCTAGTGCTAATTAGTGGTACTAACGTGGAAAAAAAATTTAGTACAAAAAAATATCTAAATAATTTTAATATTTCGATTGCTCGAAATGTATTGTCATGTATGTATTACTTGCACGAGCATATATATTCGAACACTGGCTCAAACAAACGCAATTTCTTCGTTCGATAAACTTCGTTATGACAATATCTGTAAACAGTTGCAACTTTACTTGAGTATGCTTGAGTGTGTAGTCACAAGTATACCCGGGGAGAGTGAAATAATGCACGGGACTGAGGCCGTGAGACTTCAAAAGTGTCGCCCGGAAGTTTTCAAACAAGTCTTTAAATATAAATCAGTGTACTCGCCCACGGTCTTACATTTAAATTCTGCCCGGACATTCTTTGCATGCTAGTAGTCACTCTCGCTTACTTCACTTTCACTCATTCTATTATAAAATTTATCTTTGAAGGGAAGATTATAATAAATTAAATTCAACTAGTTATTTAAATACGTTACTCAAAATTTTCCTGAAATGATTAACTAAATATGAAGCCAGCTATTAGAAGGAGTTGTTTAAAAATCTGAAAGAATCATTGAAACTGAGACGAATTTTTGTTCCTGTGACATTTTTAATGAAGGAAATGTACTTTTCGAAATTTATAGGAATAACTTTTATATCTCCCTCGAAGTAATTGGCTACATCTTTCATTAAAAAGTGAACATTGTAGTTAGTAATACTATAATTGGTACTACAATTGGTATATTAAAACTAGTTTTATAATGTAAATTACAGCTATTATGTGCAGCTCCACGAAATTCATCGGTGAGATGATCATGGTTGCGAACCCGATTATTTTCCTCTTCGGAAGACGGAAGTTGATAATTATGACAGGTCGTCGCCGTGTGGAACCGTTTCCAATCGTCCAGTGTGAGATGTATCTGCTTCGCATTCCGTATAATCTGAAAGATCAGGAAATCGTAATTAATGCATGAAACGTATGAAATGAATATATAGGTGAAATATTAAATATGACCAAATTTTGTAAATACAATTTTACATTTAAATTTGTGTGTGTTTAAAAGTTATATACCTCATTTACATCCTCAGCGATACCTGTAACATACGTGTCTATGCATGAAGCTTGAGACTTGTGTGTATTGTCTTAAGGCATGAAATGTAGTCAGTTCAAACATGGCGTTCGACACATGAATAAAGACACCTTTGATCTAGTCCAAATGTATGGCGTTTAATTACAACATCCCTCATCTACTAACTTTATAAAGTATACACATAAAAACATCACATGGTGTCAGGAATTTTCGCATCATAATATTTAAAACAAGTACAGTTAAAAGAAACAGTCATTGGTAAACATTGAACAGTGGTCTAACTTATAAAAAGTAACGTGCACGTGTTTTACAATATTGAATGAACGATTTACAAAATTCAACGCTTTGAAATATATTTATATTTATTCTCGGAAAATAGCAATGTTATTGAACTGCATTGGTGAGAATGCATTTGATGTGTATAATAACTTCGGACTTCCTACAAAGAATTTAACATTGCAACAATTATACGATGCATACGAGGCATATGTTAAGCATCGAACAAATGATGTCATTGAACGTCATAAATTTCCCTCACGGGTTCAACAGCATGACGAACCATTTGATAATTTACTGAATGATCTACAGAAATTAATAGAAAGTTGTAATTTTGGCGATCAGGAAGAGTAGCTTTTCAGAGATCGGATTGTAATTGCAATCGATGATGAAGCTTTGCAACAACGCTTACTAGGCCGTCCCGATTTACCTTAAAAAAGACGATTGAGAATTGCTGAGCGGCGGAGATGAGTAAAGCACAACAAAAGACAATCAAGTAAGGACAACAAGTTACAGAAATCGTCATCTTAGATGCAGTTAAAAAAAGAGGACAAGAATAATTGCAAGACATCGAAACCTAACCTTAAATTCCACAAAGCCCAATTTTAAGACGACTGTAAGGCATTGTGATTTATCGTGATTGAGTGCACAGTTAATAATGAAAACGGGCAGGTCAAGTTTGTTTTGTTTGAGACAGATAGTTGTCCGATATTAGGTCTTAATGCTTGTAATAAATTGAAACTGTTGAGCAGAAGTACATCTAAAGTAAATTAAGTAATACATCACAAAACAGAGCACAAGTAGTTTAATGATAACCTAGAGAAATCGCAGTTTATTGAAATTAACAATGATATTTTTGAGGGAATCGGTACATATCCAGGGGAGTATGAAATAGTGTTACAAGAAAATGTAAAAGATTTGCGAATTTGCTTGGATCCATCTTATTTAAATGAATGTTTAAAACGTGAAAAGTACCCAAACCCAACATTGGAAGAATTGAGTGCCATCTTGTCTGAAAAGGAAATTTACACAGTATTAGATATAAAAGATGGTTTCCATCAAATAAAATTGAGCAAGAAGAGTAGTGATTTCTGCACATTCATTACCCCTTTTGGGAAATATAAGTATCAAAGATTGCCCTTCGGATTATCCTCGGATCGTACCATTGCAGACTATAATGAAATTGATCATGAGTTAGATCTAAAGCAAGTATTAGATAGCGCTCGAAAGTAGAATGTTCGTTTGAATAGTCACAAAGTACAATTAAAAGTCAGACAGGTAAAATATTTAGGATTGATGTTCGACAAACAAAGTGCCAGTCCTGATCCTGATCATGTCTAATCCATCGCAAAGTTGAAAACACCGGAAAATAAAAAGGAATTATTTAGAATATTGAGAATGATAAACTACTTATCAAAATTCATACCCAATTCAGCAAAAGTAGCTGCTCCATTACGCGAATTTACAACAAATAGCATAAACTGGCATTGGACTCCGGATCATGACGAATGCCTTCATAAATTTAAAATGTTAATTGTTAACCGACATTAAAATTATTTGACTCTAAAACACTAAAATGGTTTGGGCGTATGTTCAATAAAAGACGGTCGTCCTATTTCATTTGTTTCACGAAGTCTTTCTGAAGCAGAGGAAAGACACTTCCAAATCGAGAAAGAATTACTAGCAATCTACTTTGCAATTGAAACATTTCATCAGTTTGTGTACGGTCGCAAGGTGAAAGTATTTACAGATCACAAGCCATTCATATCAATAATAAAGAAAGGCATTCGTAAAGTTACTACGCGTTTACAAAGATTGAAACTAAAATTATTGAAATATCATATTAATCTGGAATACTTGCTTGGTAAACTTAAGCTGATTGTGCTGATCTTTTGTCCAGATCATATTTAGAGCAAAGTGGAACTGAAGATGAAACACATTCCGAATTAGTACACAGTTTAAATGTAGAGGTATCTATGAGTCATAAGAGAATCAAATAATTTGAAATGACCATAAAGCACGACGAAGAGTTGAAAATGGTCGCTGAATTTTGCTTGGGAGGATGGCCAAAAAATAAAATGTTGTTTCTGAAAAGGTGGGAGTTTATTGGGGTTTGAGAAATGAAATAACTTTTCATAATGGCATGTTGTTCGTTAATGATAAAATAATTGTCCCAAATTGTCTACAACAGATATGCTGAAATTAGCGCATAAACCGCACTTTAGCATTGAACAAACTAAAAAGAGATTGAATTATTGGAGACGTGGATTATTTCATATCTAATTGCAGGGCACGTGAAAAACATAGTGAAGCATTAAAGAACCGTTAATACCTCATGACGTTTCCACTTTACCTTTTGAGAAAATAGGTATTGATATCTGAATATAAGGGAAAACAGTATGTTGTTATAATCGATTATTACTCAAAGTGATTAGATACTGCCCCCCATTGCTATAATTTTCAAGCTATAATTTTGAAAGTTTGCAAAAGCATGGTCATTCGAAATTATAAATTCTAGTCCTCTTTATCCTAAATCTAATGAGTTATCCGAAAAAGCGGTGGGAATTTAAAAATCAATTTTGAGAAAAAGCGTCGAAGAAGGGACAAGCCTGAGTGCTGTCTTACTAAAGAATAGAAACCTACCGATTTCTGGAATGAATGTTTCACCTTCGGAACTGCTAATGTCCAGACAACTGCGAACGTTTTTGCCGATTGTCATGTCTCATCTAAAACCAAAGGTTGAAGATGTAAAACAGTTATTAAAATTACATCAAGAATCACAGAAAAAATACTACGACAAAACTGTGCATGTTAGGGATTGTCTTCAGCCTGGTAATAATGTAGTTGTCAGTAATAAATGAATTTCGGAACCAGCTATAGTACAAAACGTTGAAGATGCGCCAAAGTCTTATACACTGCTCAACGATAAGGGAAACAACATTAGGCGTAATTCCGTACATTTGAAAAAGTCGTTTCACAAGTCAATAATAATACCCGATCATGAGACTGATGATAAACACCCTATGCAAACAAATAGCAAATCAAATAAACCTATTACAACTAATTCTGATAATTGTAAAACTAGTGGCGAACCACTAGCTACTGAAAAAATATTTAGTCCCAAAAAATCAGTTGTCACCGATGATAATGTAATTGTTACCAGAAGTGGGTGAGTTTCGACGAAGCCCGTTCGTTTCTGAAGATTTTGTACCCAAAGAAGTTTAAATTGTATTTTGCGTTTTATTTGGTATCGAAACAAATTTGTTATTTTTGATGTAGAGAGGGGAGATGTAACATATGTGTCTATGAATGAGACTTGAGACTTGTGTGAATCGGCTTAAGGCATGAAATTTTGTCAGTTTAGACATGGCGTTCGACGCATGAATAAACACAACTCTTGTCTAGTCCAAATCGACTATAGTTTAATTAAAACATCCCTCATGATTATAAATGATCATACATTAATCAAGTATTATTACATATGTTCATATAATTTATCAAGCATGGAACTTTTTTCCCGAGATTAATGGTGCCAATAGAAAATGCCATATTTAATGGTCCTTAATAAACAAGTATCCACCAGCCCTGTAACTCAAGACGTTTTACCGTGATGCACTATTTTACTACCATCAGGTGTCAATAAGAACGCTTGCTGAATCTTACGATATCTTAAACTTAACCGCAGAAATTAAATATTGAGTCGCGAATGTCGTCAACAATTTAGTTGAAATAAAACTAAATAATGATAATATAGTGATAAGTAGATGATTATCAACGAGTATTGTCAATCGCACGATATGACAATTGCTGTTCCGCTCATGTTACACACGATACTGCTTGTAACAAATGCACGGAAGTACTGTTAATCGTGCCTATCCAAAGGAACAAAATTAGGCAATTTTTCCAATGGGACAGGGACTAAAAACAGTTC
Organism: Neoscelio sp. ZL-2020; assembly: GCA_022817345.1. Lineage (NCBI taxonomy): Eukaryota > Metazoa > Arthropoda > Insecta > Hymenoptera > Scelionidae > Neoscelio > Neoscelio sp. ZL-2020. Next base: position 35,581 of record JABFPR010000004.1, read on the forward strand.
TTTCTGTGCACATATTACAAAAATGCAATTTATTATATGAACGATGTTTCTATATTTTTCTTTTAAGTAATGTAATACATTTGTACGAAAATAACAATGTTACTAATTAATTTCATTACGTCTTAGGAGATACGTTTATAACTTACATTTTAACAATTTCAACTTTGTAATCAATCTTTATGACTATTAAAAATATGTGTACATAAGTCTTATAATTTTAATGGTGTTTGTGTAATTTCTAAAATGTTATGTATTCATTAACATTGTGAAACAATCATAACATTGTTACAAAATTGGAAATTATTGTGATAAATTTGACGTTTTTAACGTTAAGTAATCAGAAAACATCAACATCGCCATAATTTTTACTTCCCTTTCAGGGGTAGGATGAAAACGGTTTAATTTTTTCACCAAGTTTGAAATTTATTTTATTACAAATTTAATTAATAAAAAATTATATTATTTAAATTTATAATTTACAATAATAAACTAAATTACAGCAATTGATTTTTATTAGGAAATGTACATTTCCGCTAGAATACGAAATTTAGTATCAAGTTTCGAGAAACATTGTTTGTTAAATAACAGATATGGCTTTTTGGGCTTTAAGATAAGTTAATACAGACGATAAAAACATTAAATTGAGGTTTGATATATCATATCATATGATCTAGCAGGCATTGGCAGCGCTACCAATAATTAAGTTGCAATGTAAATTGATGCGCCAAATGTATACACGGGTAACATAAACTCGTGTCATAGGGCTGGTATCCACTAATAGTAAACAAAATTGTTCAATATTGTCTTATAATATTTAAAATGTTAACAGTTTTTAAGATTCATAAACTATTTATAGAATATTTAATATTAAATATATATAATAGATATTCAATAAACAAATTAATTAGAAAATAAATACAAAATAATTAAATATTTTATTCACTTTATAAAAGTGGACATTAAGATATTATACAATACAACCTCAATATTGATTATATTACGGCAATTTTGAAGCAATGTTATGCCCCTAATAACACAGAATATCATAAGATATCGCAAATTTCTATAAAATAATTTAAGGCAATTATGGATATATGATGAAAGATATCGTACAAACAGAGAATGTTCACCAGAAATAATATTCTCAGATATTATACTAAATATATTCAGACTTGTCTCCCCCAGGGCTTCCCTAGAACACTCCCCGGACCCTCAAGAACTTCCTCCGGACACTATGTAATCCCCAAAAACTCCCATAAATTCTCCTGAAACCCCTCCTGAACATCTTAAAATCCTCAGGGATATCATAAAACTCCCCTAAACTCCCCTAGTATCCCATCCCGAACCCTCTGTTTGACTCCCTACCCTCAGTCATACATTATTTACAGAATTTGAAATGCTTCCACAACATACTTTAAAAATATTCTTAAAAAATACAAACAGTCTTAGAATATTATCTCAAGTGGACATTCAATGATTCTACGAAATGCAGAGGATATTTAAGATTGCAATGATAAAATAAAACATTACCAAGGATATTCGTGGAATATTCTGTGCTGTTAGGGATGTACTGAGAAAAAAACGGATAGTTATCACGACTAAGATAAGTAGTTGAAATGAAAATAGTTACATCAACCGTTAACAACAGTTGCAAGTACCAGAAAATCAGTATAACTTTCATCATAACTTTCTTTTACGGTTGCTGTAACTGTTCTTAATAGTTACACCAGCCATTATACAAAATAGATGGATCGCAAAATCACTAGTCGGATT